>JAOWAT010088448.1:0-10776 GCA_028571025.1 Longipedia americana
GAGAGTTGTAAAAAGTTCATGAAGTATTCAGATCTCGGGTTCACATTGGTTCTTGTTTTTACCCTGCGCAGCAGGGTAAAAGAGCCACTGGCGTGGTGGTGGTGGGGGTGTCAAATGTTAAAAATCCTCCAGAAATTGGCCCTTGCAACAGTTTTCATTCTTTCCAAGGGAATATTAATACCAAAGACAGTTGTTAGAAGGGTCCAGGTCTCAGGTCTCAGGTCTCAGGTCTCAGGTTCACATAAATTGTTGTTCTCCTTCTTGTCATTGTTCTCAGGAATAACAGTTTTATATGCTGCCTAATGCTGCTAGTTTTGTTCCAAAGGGCTTAGAGTGAACCTGATCGAGGTAACATAATTTTGTATAATCTTAAGTACTTTAATCCAAGGAATGTTTTTACCCTGAAGTCCTAAAAACAATACCTGAGCTTTTTATCAGCAGATGTTCTAATAATAAACAAAGGGTCTTTCCTGCGCAGGGTACTGGGGTTCCAGGCCTTGTTAGTAAACAGATCCGGGAGAAGGATTATATAACCTGAGTTTTTAACCTCTAGTGAAATAAACACTTTTAGGAACATTTTTGAACAATTTGGCTTAATTTTATTTGGGAGCACCTGAAATTTGAGGCTAAATCTGCCAATTTGAAAGATCTAGTATTATTCTGTCAGAACAAACTTTAGAGCATATGTGAATGTATTCAAATGCTCAATTATCATCCGTTCTACAAAGTGACTATTTTTATTTTATTTTTCTTTTAGAAAATTTTTTAATGGATGTGTAGTCATGGATTGTCTTATTATTGATTACATGTGTCTTATCTGTCTTACTTTAAGCAAAAATCCTACAGCCTCTTACTCTAATCGCATTAAGCATGTAGTTCTTTTTTCTGAAAATAGAAAAGATGTGTGAAATATCAACAGCAATTAGAAATCACACAGTTTCTGCAAAAAGATCTGCTTGATTTTGTTCTTAGTCCTCACATGATCTTCACAAAGCTTATGATAGAAGAGGAAGTGTTTTCTCCACTGAAAAATGTTGTCGTAACACGCTTTTGACTTAATCTCAGATTCCATTTTCATGGCAAGTGAGTCTTCTTCCTCATTTACGAAGGGTTTCTCCCAACAACATGGTTTATTTATGGTTTTTACCCTGCGCAGCAAGGGTTACTAAGCCACTGGCGTTGGGGGGGGGTTGTTGTTGTTGGGGATTGCAATCCAAGTTAAAGTTCATCCTGAAATCGGCTCTTTAAGCTCTTGGTTCATTTTCCAACTGGATGGTATGATCAAAGAGGGTTGTTAAATGAACTTAGGTCCAAATCCACTGAGATTGTTGTTCTCCTTCTTGTCCTTCTTCTCAAGAATCACTGTTTATAAGCTTCTAAACTTACTAAAAGACTGATATTCTTGGATTTAAGAGTTGTAAAAAGTTCATGAAGGATTCAAATCTCAGGCTCACTTTGGTTGTTGTTCTTTTTCTTAACAGAGGTTCCTTTAACTCTTTCCTGCGCAGGGTACTGGGGTTCCAGGCCTTGTTGATTTTGAGAATGAGCAAAAAGTAGGTGAGCAGGTGCCTCAAATGAGCATTCATAGGGTAGAGTTGGAGCCTCATTTGCGATACCAAAATTTGTGGAATTTTATTTGGAGACTTTTTACTGCTGCCGTGAGGGAGCAGTCAAGCCATCACTTTTACACTTTTTCTTCTTCTTCTTCTTCTTCTTTTCTTAAGTTTTGTTAGCTCCTTTCTCAATCAGTCTTTCGCAACCTCTCGTTGATTAGAGTGTAATTGCAATCATCAACTTTGAATCATTTTTGGAGAGAAAGATGCAATTATGTCAGACTCTAGAAACACCCCTAACCTGAATAAATTTTGGATGTACATGCCATAGAAAGCTCTTCAAAGTATTTATATTAGTGCCAAGTAATGTCAATGTACAGTAATAATGTATGGAACTGTAACTTACATCTTCCTTGAATCCTGGAGCTGGTGTATGCATTTCTGTATAGCCTAATTTTGATTTGACTTTATGTGCAATAGTGACAGTTGGCACATCGGGCCCTCCTCCTGTGTCAGTTGGCATGGACATCTTGAGTGATTTGGCACTGTTTGGAGCACTTCACTTATATTTTAACTTTTATGATTGGTCAAAAAGCATATTTTTTGGTCTGTTCCATTTATGGCTCCCTGTTATATGATCTCTTGAGACAAAAACGTATTTTAAAAGTTCCAGAATACTCCAGAATTAACATACATTTATCACTACATACGATTTTCTTTTTAACTTTAGGGTCCATGATTTGTTGTACTATTAAGGTCTGCTTCATAAGACTTTATTGTATGTTAAGAAAGTGTACGACAGACGACATTCTGTACAAGTTGAGGAACAGAGACTTTTTTGAAAGAAGAACAGAATTTTTTACAAGTTATTTAGTGTTAAAGAGGTCCAAAAATTCCTGTCTATGAAACAACAGATTTACTTGTTTGGATTTGAGAATTGGCGGCAATTTAAAATCCTTGATTCCTAAGCCATTTCAGTATTAATTTCAAAAATTTTTGGATTCAGACAAGTTTAACTGAGATTTTTGAATCTCTGTTTCAGGAAAATTTTTCTCAGTTTCGGAAAAATTGCCTCAGTTTTCCAAATTTTCGGCTCAGTTATATTAAAAATTTTACAATTTTCACCACTTTTGTTCAAAATTGATCGCATGTTGGCAAAAAATGCTTAAATTTGCATAAAAATGTGCCAATTCTCCAATTTCTGGCATATTTTCTTCACCAAAAGATCCAAATTCACGAGTTTTAAGATTAGAACCAGAAATATAGTTTACTAGACTGGCCAAAATGCTTACCAAGGGAATATTAAGAACAACAAATGATGTTGGAAGTACTCAGGTCTCAAGTACACTTAAATTACTGTTCCTCTTTTGTCATTGTTCTCAGTAATAATAGTTTATATGCTGCTAGTTATGTTTCAAAGGGCTTGGAGTGTACCTGAAATAACATAGTTTTTTATAATCTTCAATCCGAAAGTCCAAGAAAAGTTTTTTTCTTGAACTCCTAAAAACAATAGTATACCTGTGCTTATTTATTGACAGATGTCCTAATAATAAACGAAGGGTCCTTCCTGCGCAATTAAGGTTCTAGGGTTCCAGGCCTTGTTAATTGATGAATGGTCAATTTTGACAACTTTTTGATACGTCTGAGTTACTTAAGTTTTATTCAATTTCTCAGTATAGTATTTTACAATATACTTGGATATCAAGTAAATTTATATATATTAAACAAGATAGAAAAAACAAAAACACAACCAAATAGACATTAGAAAATTGTTTAAGTCAAAAATTGAATTTATGCAATATATGGACAAATAAAACCTATTGAATTATTTACAGCAGGGGCACCCAAATTCTTACATTGGTGTGTCAAAATCAGGGTTTGAGTTTCATTGGTGGGCTGGACCCCCCCCCTAATAAGTAAATTTGTCCAGCCTTGGATGAACCAATGTGTGTAAATTTCTAACATATTATCCATGATATGATATTTTTTCAAAAAGTAAAAACAATTTTAGATTTGCAAAGGTTTTCTTTTCAAAATTATTCAAATCCACTTTTCAAAAATTACATTTTTGATTTGGATCATCTTACTAATTATAGGATGCCTTTGTCGAAAATGAAGTATGCCAAAAAATTGACGAATGACAAAAATGAATTAATGTAGTGAAATGAAATTCTAGTCTCTGATGTCTTGGCCTGCTGCATACAGAGCCTCCCCTGGCTGCTCTTTGGGCACCCCTGATGTACAGCATTTGCTGAATATATAACAGGTTAACATTACAAATTGAAACTAGATTCTATAATTGATTATTTTAATTGATTATTTATTTCCCTAATGCTCCAGAAGCTTTCTCAAAATATCAGAAAACTTAATAACATAGAGGTTTTAGAAATTGGCAATATTTGAATCATCCTAAATATGGTTGTTTGCTTTTTTTTTATAAGAAAAGTCATATCTCCCTTGAAAATAAAGCCATTGACCACTTTTGGTATACGGCCTTTTTGGCGGTTCAGCATATAGCTTCTGATAGCTATAAATTTTTTTGATTTTTTTTTCTCAAAACTAAGATCTTTTACCCCTATGATAGTTTCAAAAGTGGTTCAAGACCCCATCTTATTTCAAGCTGATAATTTTTTCTCAAAACTTTAAAAAAATTCTAAAAATTAGAAGATTTTTTCTAAAAAAAATTGAGCTTCAAACTGTAAAAACTGAGGTTTATGAAATACCTGAAAATTGGGATAATTTATAATGGCCCTCTTAGACGTGGTTTTTAAAACGTGCAATATTGCATATTGAATGGAATATGAAATATTGCAATTCAAATGAAATATTTATTAGAGGTATTTTGCATCTGAAAATTCCCCGAAAATGAAACATGTTCTTCAAAAAATATTGCATTGCAATATTGCAATCATAATGCAATATTGCAAATTGCATGCAATATGCAATATTGCACAATTTAAATATCATGTCTAAGAGGGCCATTATTCTATAACAATAAGGTGTTGGATGAAATCGTATTCATCATTATTTTCATTCATGAAATTTACACTTGCTTCTACAAGTGTTTTTTGCAGTTATAATTAGGTGAGAGAATATATTTTTGAGGAACCTTGTCCTTTGGAAAATACTCTGAACTTATAAACCTCATACAACTTTGTGTATGTAGAGGGGGGACGCCAACAAATTTTGCAAATCCTGGTTTTGGCAATTTTAAATCTCAGTTTTCATAAAAATTCCTCAGTTTTGCAAAAATCATTCTGAATGTTGGAAAAATTTCTCAGTTTCGAGAAGAAAGTTATCATTTTCCATAAATTTTCCGACATTTATTGCCATTTTTACTCAAAATTGGACTTTAAAAAGCAGTTTTGTGACAAAACATTGGCAAAATTTTCTAAAATACATTGCTTCTGACTAAATAAGCAACATTTTGAGTCATTTTTTATTGAAAGCATATTTGTGAAAAATTAAAAAAAAATCATGAATCCTAGTTTCGAATTATTTTGCTCAGTTTTGCAAAAAATCTTGGATCTCAGTTTTGACCTTTTCGGTGAGAAAAGCCTGAGTCGATAGGAATTGATTTCATTAATGTAATTAGACCACTTTGAAAATGCGAAATATTGATTGATTCTTTAGAATCCTCAATATGGCCTCTCTGTTTACTCTCCATTTCAGTCAAAGACACAGGACGGATTAGATTATAAAGAAAGGAAAAAGGCTTTTAGGTTAACTATCGCCCAAACTGATCTATCAATGTCAGATTAAAGTCTAAATCAATATTCCGGTAAAAGGCAGAGGCACACCACTCAATACAGTAAACTCTCCTTATATCGACACCTCTGGGAGAGAGCTAATATGTCGATATATGTTGAGATTGTTGATATGAACTGACGTTCCTTTAAACAATTTTACATTTTAGATGATAAAAGTTTACATTTACAATGTTTGGGCGTGAATGTTATAAAAACTGGCGTAAATCTAATGCAAATTCATTTACTTTTGAAGGAATAAAATGTTTTCTTTCAAGTTTGAAAAATGTTAAACAATTCAATTAACATAAGAAAAAAATAGTCAAAAAGTTTTACAAAAAATTTGATAATATGATGAGCAATAGCATTATTAGATCAGCATAACGTGAGGCTTATTTATGAAAACGAGTTAGGACTTAGCAAAATGTCGATATAACGTGAGGACCTCTGTTCTCTGACAAAGTAATAAATACAATGTACATAGAACAGTGCACATATGATACCCATATATACAGGAAGATGATGACAAGGAAGAGAGAAGGAGAGGGAATTTTAAGTTGACAAAGCTGATGATTCATAAGCTAGAAATTCTAGTAGAATCCTGTCATTGCACTATTGCTGAGCTGGAAAGTGGATATAGTCAGAAGGTTCAATTTAATTCTGCTAACCATAAAAGTCAAAAATATATTGTTATCATAAAATAAGAAAAACAAAAATAGTTTTGAAAGATTGCTTCGCAATGTTTTCGTAAATTATCAGGCTTTTTTTGACAAAAATTTTCCCAAAACTGAGGAAATTTTTTTAGCAAAACTGAGTAAAAACTTGACTTTTTGATTGAAATT
This sequence comes from Longipedia americana, assembly GCA_028571025.1. Taxonomy (NCBI): domain Eukaryota; kingdom Metazoa; phylum Arthropoda; class Copepoda; order Polyarthra; family Longipediidae; genus Longipedia; species Longipedia americana. The sequence continues at coordinate 6,142 of JAOWAT010088448.1, forward strand.
GAGAAAAAACGGACTATTTTTGCAAAGTTTTTGTAAAATATGATAAATTTTTGAAAAACTGAGCAGATTTTACCGAAAACTGAGAAAAAATTCCAAAACTGAGAAATTTTTCCCAAAACTGAGGTCCAAAAATGCAAAAGTAGCGATTTACAAAATTTTTAGGCCTTTTAAGGGTCTAAAAACGTGTAAAAACAGCCTAATTATGTATTTTTTCAATTGCATATTTAAACAATTTGGAATATTGAAGGCAATTATATGGCAGGCAATCTTTATATATATTAAAGGCAATGATTTTGTCATTCTCGAACTCCAGATCTCTATATGACCATTTACGAAATGAATGGATTGGTTTAACTCAAAACAACTGAAAATAAACTGAATTTCCTATGATTTTTTAAAGATTTTCTTGTATTAGATAACAGTATGGGACTCTAATATTGTCATGATTTACTTGAAATAACAAAAATGTAAGAAAATCTTGGAAAGTTTTGAACTTTTATTCTGATTATTTAATAATAAAATGAGGTTTGAATGAATTCATTTCGATTGAAAAAAGGAAGGAGAAAAAAAGACTATGTCAATCTTAAATTCAAAGGTAATACCTTATTTTCAATGTATATAATAAATTCAATAAAATACACTTGTATTTTTAATAATTGAAGGTTACAAATATGAAAGCAATGAAATGCATTTAGATTTCAAATTCTTAGTGTATCTGGCCTAAAGTTTCTTTGCTGAAGAGACAGTTTTTTACCGAAACAGCTATCAGGCAAAATGTACTAATCTGTAACATAAAGAATTCTCTGTGAAGGGAATATTAAGAACAATAAATGTTGTTGGAAGTGCTCAGGTCTCCAGTTCACATAGATTATTGTTCCCCTTCTTGTCATTGTTCTCAGGAATAATAGTTTATATGCTTCTAGTTATGCTTCAAAGGGCTTAGAGTGTACATGAAGTAACACAGGCTTTTTCTTCACACTTTTTCCCTTAATCAAACAGGGAAAAAGTTTGTAAATCATGGTTTTTAGGCTTTTTGGAGCTCAGTTTTGATAAAATTTCTCAGTTTTGTAGAAATTTTTACTCAGTTTTCACGAAAATGCTGAGTTATTCAAATAATTTACTCGAAAATTGACATTTTTGGCATATGTTCAGGTAATGTGATCAAAAACGGTAATTTTACCCCAAAAATCGACTTTAAAACATCTAAAAATTTCGCATTTCGTGGTTTTGAGATTTTTTCTCAGTTTTTTGAAAATTTAGCACTCAGTTTTCAAAACCTTTTGTCAAAAAAAAGCCAGTAACACAATTTTGTATAATCTTAACTGTTACTATCCGTATGGATGTACCATTTTGAGTAATTGAAATATTTTTAAAACACGAATTTCTCAAAAATGATTGATTTACTTGAAAACCCCTCTCGGACCCTACCTAGAAAATGCAAAATTCTAGGTAGGGTCCGAGAGGGTTTTTTCAAATAAATCAAATATTTTTCAGAAATTCGTGTTTTAAAATGTTTTCAATTACTCAAAATGGTACATCCATACAGATAATAACAGTTAAGTCCTATAATCCAAGGAACGTTTTTACCCTGAAGTCCTAAAAACAAATACAGGCTTTTTTTTACACCGTCTAGATGCTTAAAATATCTACCAATTCTCAGTATCATTATCAAACTACAAGTCACAAGATATTGCAGCAAATTTAGAAGTCCCTAAATATAAAAAATCTTGCTTGATAAGTAGAATATAATATTCTAAAACTACCAAGTTTTATCTAAAAATTAACTTTCCAAAATAAATTTTTTCTTAGCTATCCCCAATACCGTAATCTAATGAGGTGAAATTTGTTCGATCGTCGATAGAATGTTCGATCTTAGATCGAATGAATTGAAACTGTCTTTTATTGCTCATCTTTGCATGTATGCTTCTGAAACTCCATTCAATTGAAATTTACCTTAGAAGTTAAAGATTTATTATTGTTTGATTTAATTTCAATAGAGGAAGCTGTATGTTTCACTACATAAATAAATACGGGAAAACTTGTAGTTCGATAATGATTTAGAGTTAACAGCTGTTATCAGATAGGATTCAGGAATAAGTCAAATTTCTAAAACTTTAAATCCACAATTTCAGGATGCTATTTGATTAAAATGACAAGCGGTCTCAGACCTCCCTGGGAGAATTAAAAATTCTAGTGGGGGGGGGGTCTGAGAGCATTTTTCTTTTTAAGCAAATAGCATCATGAGATTATGGAATGAAAATTTTAGAAATTTGACATAGTTCTGAATCCTATCAGATAACAGTTGTTAAAGTCAGTTTTAGACATTATGAGGAGGGTCGTTTTTGGAGTAGGTACAAAACATAGCTCCAACCACAAGACCTCTACTCAAGTTATTTCTTTACCCATACAAAACAAAATAGATATAAAGATTGGTAAATTTAAGAATCATAAAAATCGTATTTCATATTAGAAAGGGCAGGTTGATTTTTATTATTTATTTAGTCCACCCCTTAGTGTATGGCATATTATGGCAGATTTATTGATTAGCCCTCTGGAAGTAGAGTAATTTGCATTTTTCTTCAATGTAATTCTATCTCTAACATGATTTGGCTGTTCTTTGATGTTACCTTGTTCTGTTTCAAAATGTACTTTAATTACATGGTTCAACTACTTAGCATCAAAAGACTGAATTGATGACATTTCACAACACAAGGTGAATAGAGTGATTATAAGATTTTTGCTTTCAAAATAAAAATCTTCTTTTCATCATCTGTCTATTTTATGTATGGGTATCGATTTCGTAAAATGGCCATTTAAAAAATATCTGTATATCTATTTGGTCCACAGCATTTTGACTGATTGATGCAGCGTAGAATTAACTAAATTCTGAGACAATGGTTTGAAGAATCATATGATAATGAAATTGCGATTAATCAAATCACAATTTTTATAGACATAGTTGATACCCAGACATCATCAATTGAACATTCAGCACATTTGTTTGAATAATATGCTTCATTTTTATGAATCTGTAAATTATTTGAATTGATCATTTCATTTAAAATATACACTTTATTATTATTAAAGGGAATTTAACTTATAAAGCAAGTGGCACTTAACTGATGTTCTGCCTAAAAGTGGTCATATTTAGGGTGTAAATTCAACATTGCAATACAAAAATATTTCTAAAATGGTTGGATGGATTATTTCGCCAAGTTCTATTCACATTTGTAATGACATTTTGAATTTGCATGGAACTGGATGAAACAATCCACCCAACCAATTTAGCTATATTTTTATATTACGATTTTAAATTTACACCCTAAAAATGACCATTTTTCGGAAGAACATCAGAAAGGATAAAGCATTAACATTGAAAAACATTTTTTTCTTTCTATAGATTTTTCTACAATTTTTAATTTCAAAATTTTAAATATATCTATGATCCATTTTAATTATATATGGGACGGAGCATATCATGAATATGTTTATGATTAAATTGTTGTTGTTGCTGCTACTGATGATGATGATGATGATGATGATGATGATGATGATGATGATGATGATGATGATGATGATGACATTGTCGTTGGAGAATAGGATGCGGAAGATATTGTTGTTGTTGTTGTTGTTGTTGTTGTTGTTTTTGTTGTGGATAAGGAAGGTTCAATTGAGTTGATTATGCCTAAAATAGAGAGGAGAGTATAAAAGCCAAACAAATAACGATTAGATTCTCCATCATAATCTAAATGGGCGAAGAAGTTCAATTCACACTCTAATTGATTAGCTTTCATTATTGAAATTAAGATTCAATTACAAATTTAAAAAATCTATCAAAATATATAATCTAATTTGTCATAAATCAATGCATAAATATATGTCTTTCTTTTAGATATTAGATCTTAATATTACCAAATTATGACTACTTATTCACTAATTTCATTTAGTTCTTTTCCCAGCTCTTCAGAAATTAATTTTTGGAATCCAAAGTTCTTCACTTCTAATTGTAAAACGAATGTAAATATGTGTTAAGGGGTCGGACTATTTTCAAAAATTTTCTTCAGGGGGGTCTGGATTCACTTTCAAAAGCTGAATTGTGCAAAGAATCAGGTTTGTTAAAAAAATCTCCAAAAAGTCATAGCAATGGGCCTCTATGGCCAAAATGGACAATAATAGCAATTGTGGCTAAGTGGCAAATTGAAGGGAGATATGAGCTGAGTTTTCCTCCTCCATCGTAACTAGCTACGACTGAACCGGTTACGATGGAACCGGTTACGATATCTCCATTAGTAATGTTGTTGCTATTAGTCAGCTGTAATGGTTACATCGTATCTATTACAGCTGGCTTTTAATAAGGATGTAAATTTAAAATCAAAAGTCTTGTATTAGTAAATCATCCTTTAGTCATGCCCATTTTACATAAACATTTATTGAAAAGGTTATCAATACTGATAAATGTTTTTGTATATCAATTGCAACCTCCTAATTCTTTTCCTAATACCAAGAGATCATCTTGTAGTTAAATACATTTTTATTTTGTAAATCATCCTGAATAGTAAAAATTGCTTCTGTAGATGAGAGTAAGTGCTTCATCATACACTTGCAAAAAAGTAAAAATATATTTGACAAAAAAGT
>JAOWAT010088559.1:0-10776 GCA_028571025.1 Longipedia americana
AGAGAGAGAGAGCGTGAGAGAGAGTGAGAGAGAGTGAGAGAGAGAGAGAGTGAGAGAGAGAGAGAGAGAGAGAGAGTGAGAGAGAGAGAGCCTTTTGAAGCCATACCAATTGCAAAAGCTGAAGTATTGGCACAAGTGCAGAAACTCCAGAACATTGGGAAAACTTATTTATCTCATGAAAATATCATTTTCTGAAGCATCAACTCAAAAAATCATGTGACAGGTCAAAATTTTACATTTCATGTTTTGTCATCTAACATAATTTGGTCTTGTTTCTGAAATCACCTTGTGCCTCAGGCTTAATTTTTAGGATTCATGTTTTATCAAATAATGTAAATTCTATATTTCTAGGTTTTTGCTTTTTCAAAGCAAAGTTTCTGAGAAATTTTGGTAGGTTTTTGTAAATTTCGCAACATAAGCAATTTTTCAAGAACTAATTTTTTAAATCTCAGTTTTCTCGGATTTTTGGCTTGAGTTTCTAAAAAAATGAAATAGCCTATGCATCTTCGCTCCATTTTCATTTCAAGAATCCAAAAATAATAGAATTGGACTTTAAACCATGCTAGGGGGAAGGTAAAAGGATTTTGAAAAAGCATTTTGAAGTTCACAGATCTAGAAAGCAGCTCAATGGATTTCAAAAGAAGAAGGACTTGGAAGAAGAAGTGAGGTAGAAAAAGAGAATTGAAATGTATTATGAAATGGTTGCTTTTGCAATGAATAGTCACTTCTCAGGGAAGTCTCTGGTGGTAATTCAAGCATGGGTCAATTTGTACAAATCAGGCTGGAAATATCTTTCAATTTTGTCTTAAAATGAAAAAAATACTTGCTTCATTTCAAGACATTATTATATAGTCTCAGCTGTATAGTCCATATCTGTACCACTTTCTCTTTATTTAGCTTGTCACATCACAATTGTTATAAACAAAAATCAGGGGGTGCCACTCCAAGCATGTGTCTCACAGGCACTGAGGATGCGACAATTGAAAGGCAATTGCATTTCTGAAACACTGAATGTCTCTACTGTCCAAATATTACTTAAAAATTCAAATTTTTCATGAATATTCAGAGGAAGTTATCCATGCTAATGACATATGAATCAAAAAAAGATTGTTTTGGCTCCAAATAATGATTATCATGGGATAAGATAATAAAAGTTCAGCTAATTTTCCAACGTCCAAATGATACTGACCACATTTTTGCCAGGTTTTTCAATACTTCCTCTGGACAGATACTAGATTAATCCTTATTCACATGCGGTCTATTACACCGTTCCGTTTTCATATGCATTGTCCTATACAAAAAAAAGGTGTGTACCACCACCGCATGTGTTTAGGGGTTATGGTCAAATGCCTAATGAACTTCTGTCACTGGTTGCAAGGTCTAAATTATGATTTTATTCAAATGAAGGGGTAGTTTTGGGTTTAGAAAAATATAGTCTAAAATATAACAGCCACACAGACCGATTCTAGAACTTTGTGTTACACCCTATGGACACCCTATTTTTGAAATTTTTTTGAATATTTTCATTTTATTCTGGCTCTACTAAGCAAAAGAAGATAGCCTTATTATTTTAAATCATCCAAAAATTGGAATTATTCCATTGAATTGCTTCCAGAGGGGGGTGCGGCCGAGACCGTCCCGTGGGTCAGCTCACAGGTCGGAATCTTAAAATTTTTGAAAATGCTTAAGATTTTAAAATTAATGCAGAAATCATTTTTTTCAAAAAACTTTGAAAATTTTTGGACTCTGTTTGTCTAACCTGGACCAAGGTTGGCAATATTCAATTCATTTTTAATTCTTAGAAACTCTTCATATATCATTTCCCCCTTTGCCTCATCCAGGATGCTGTTCATCTTTGTTTAAATTATAACTTTTTTCTAAGGAATTATATCAGTTTTATAAAGTAACCAAAATCATCCAATTTTGGCAAGAAATCCAGTTTTTACAAATGTTTTTCACAGGCTGTCATCAATACTATAAATAGACAGCTTATCAAACACAGGCAACTGCTCTATTTAAAATGTTTGGTATCTAAAGCTATTTTGTTTTTAGAAAGTTCCAAAAAGAAAACTTCATACTTCATTACTTTTAATGTTGTTTAACATACAGAATTAGATCAGCTAAAATATTATTAAAATATCTTGTTTTGTTTATTAAATTGTCCTTTTGAATAATGAAATAAATGAAAATAGTTTCTTGGACCACCCACTTCAATGAAAAATGACCAAAACTTCTTTTGCTTTTCCATTCATTCCATAATATAATTAATCTGATATTACATGACACAACCTTGATAATAAACAACGAATGTTCAGCAGTTATTCAGCATTTTCCATTCTCATTGTTTTTTTCTCTATTCAGGCTTTTTTTGCCCGATTTTTAGGAGTGCCCATTTTCTAAAAATTTCATATTTTTGAGTTTTGACGTTTTTGGAGCTGAGTTTTCAAAAAACTTCCCCAAAATTTCCCTATATTTAGCAATTTTTGGCCAAAAATGTCCAGTTTTTTGACAATTTTTGTGAGTTTCAGGAAAATCCGCTGAGTTTCGTGAAAATTTGGGCTGAGTTTCGCGAAAATTTTGGCAAAAAAGCCTGCTATTGAACTAAGAGAAACAACAAATGTGTATGAGGAGGAAATGATGCATGTGAACCACCAGAAAGCTGTTGGTTTTATGAGGATATAAATAGAAATATCTTAATATCAATTTGTGAAGGTTCTGTGTCAACTGCCTTGGTTTAACAGTGAAAATATTTCAAAGTATAATTATGTGATTGATAATTACACAAGAATTTCTTAGGCAGAAAATACATTTCATCAAGATATTGCAAAAAATTGTATTAGTAGTCCAAAATCAAATCAAACAAGAGAACATCATAGCTGTTGCATTAGAAGAAATTGTTTAATCATGTTGCAGTCATCAGTCTGTACAGATTGGCCAATTTAGTGTGTCCCTTTGAAATATTATTTTTAGGCAGCCAAGGCCAGAGAAGTTTAGCTGTGATTTACATTACTTGGCTTGTCATATTTTCTTCCAGATAAATCATGCTTTCCCACATTAAATACACAGGAATTTTAATGGTATTTTTATTTATCAAAATGTATCAAACTATTCCTGTCTTTGAATATAACACAACAATGATGGATACCGGTGGAAAATTAGAAAATCGCAATAATGTTGTCATTAAACTGAATGATTCCATAACTCCCAAGGATATTAGCATTTGCTACAAAATCAGTTTCAATTATCTCTTGAATCAGATGAGGGTGCTTCAGTGGAAAAACACAGAAACAAAATATTCCAATTTGAAGTTCAAATTTGATTTCCTTGATGATTTGTTTATTGTCTACATGAAAGATGTAAGAGTACTCATACACAAATTGGAAACAAAGATAATTCCAAGAAGATATTATGACATTTGTCTGACATTTTCTAAAGATAATTCAGATACGTTGTCTCTCTATCTAAACACTAAGAAAATTGTTAACAAATCCATAACAGCATTTGACTTTGGTAACAGGGCTTTCGAAGCTAGAAAAAATAAGACCCACCTCTTCCTTGGAATACCCACCAGAAAATACAAAACCACCTTTCTCGGCTTCATCTCAAAAGTGCACATATGGTCCAGAGTGATATCAAATGAGGAAATAATTTCTTTTTCTAAGAACTGCAAAAGCTTTGATAGCAACTCTGACATCTTGCATTGGAATCGTCTCATTGTGTACCACCTTGGAGCGGAGGTTACAAAACATGACATCAGTATTGATGAGCTATGCAAAACAGAATCTAATGTGTTTATAGGATCATCTAAACTTGCGACATTTGATAGTGCAAAGAGAACATGTGAATTTCTTAATGGAAGAATACCATCAATAACAGATGAAATCATTCTAGAGAAGGTAAAGCAAGCCTGGATTAGATCTCAGTGTGAAGCAACTGTGTTATGGACAGCAATTATAAAAGACTCAAATGGCAATTGGATTGACGTGAATTCCAAAATGAATTATATATTTCTTGAATTCAAGTTTGGGCAGCCAAATGGCGAACAGTTTGAGAATCATACCAATCTTGATTTTGAGATTCTCAAGATGTTTGATTCCAGCGCTGACAATGTATATTGTTTTGTATGTGAATTGCCTGAATCCATCATTTATACATTAAAAGGAGTACCAACTAATGGTGCTGTTGATGCCAATTACATTGTAGCTCCAAATGAAAGAGACCTTGATAACCTCACATTTATGGGATTCACAAAAAGTGAAATATTGCATCAAGGATTGACTTGGAAGATAAGAGAAAGGACAAATATGAGCATATTTGCTGAGCTGCCTGATGATGATGTTCCATATCCTATTGGGTTATACAAATGGTCAGTGAAGGCAAAAGATCTGGAAGGTTACCATTTCTTGAAATTAACTAAGGTACAAGAGGTTTTAAAAAATCTTAAATACAGGATTCAAGTATGTGTAAAACTGCAAAGATTTTATTTCTAAAATCTATGCTATGTTAATGAATAAAAGTTTGAAAACAACTCACAAACCATATTTTAGGTCTCATTATGGACTTTATCATTACAAACCCTTTAAAAAAGTTCATGCCATCATATATTTCCTTCAAATTTTACTTATATTGTAATTATCCTAACATAGTTGTCATAAATCAATCTGCAGAATTATATGCTGCCTTAAAATTTTGTAAGTGGGGTTTAAGAAAATCACAAGTACTACACTTAAGTATGATTATTATTTATTTTCTGAAATTTTCGGGGGACTCCCTCCACCTTCTTCAGCAGATTTATAAACAATGAGAACTTACATTGTAATTTGGAAAAGGAAAATAACAGTATATGAATTGAATACTCCCTTGGGAGTAGAGAGTTGAATAGGAAGTTGTTTTGTGTTTGTTGACTATAAATTGTTAAAGGCTATTTTTGAAAAAGACTACATAAAATTATATGCATATAAATAAAAAGAGTGTAAAAATGTTTTTTAACATGAAATTAAAGAATTTAAATAATAAAAAACTGTGTGCCAATTAAGTTTGTGAGGTTTAAAAGCATCAATGTTGTTTTTGTAGTAAAAAGTTAAATTTTTTTGATTACATTATAAAAATTTGAAATTGTTAAAAAAGGATTTCATAATATTTTGGGATTTTGACAGATGTTTAAAACTCTGGAGTTCTTGATTTCCTCTTAATTTCATCTCTGGTATTGAGACCACTCTTACTGTTTAAAGTTTCTAAATTAACCATCCACCAGTCTTCTCTTTCTTTCAAGTACTCTTCTTTTTTCACTGAGTCCAATAGTGTGACTCGAAGAATATCAATTTCAGTCGAAGCATCATGATTTGCTTCTTTAAAATGTTTCGCTATCCCAGATGCTTTTTCATTTTTGTTAACAAATGATGTCTTATGGGATCTCCACCAGTTTTGCATATTTATTGTACTCCCGACATACTGTTTTTTTTTACAAACAATGCACTCAATTACATAAACTGTCCATTTAGATGTACAGTGTAAATCTCTTCTAATTTGAAAAGTTCTTCCAATTATTTATTGGACTTTACTGCTGTCGTATCAACAAGATGATTGTCACATAAGTCACATTTTCTTTTATTCTTACATTTGCCTGGGTGACATCCCCACTGTGATTTGTCTACCTGTCTTGGCTCTCTGATAGGGATAGTTGGACAGATAATTTCTCCTAAATTTTTGTTTCTTCTAAAACCGCAGATAATTGAACCTTCTGGAAAGATCTTTAAATTTTCTTTGTTTGAATATAAGATTGGAAGAGCTTTTTTAGTTATCTGATGAATGTTTGGGTATCTAGGGTCCCACTGTGTTATAAGTGGGAACTTTCTTTTTTTGTTTTTATTCTTATTGCTGCCAAAAATGATTTCAACCCTGCTTAATTTTCCAATAGAATGGAGAATTTCCTTTGTTTCTTTCATGTTGTAGCCACTTAACTTAAAGTATTTCAAGTACTCATCTATTCTTTTTGTCAAGAAATCATCTAAACTGCATAGTGATCTCAGTCTTATTCCCACACTTTTGACAATAGCCCCAAAAACACTTGGTGGGTGTGCTGAAGATCTTGGTAAGTATATATGACTATTGCTGGGCTTAGAATAAACATCAGTTTCAATCCTGCCGTCAATTAAAATTATTTGAATGTCCAAATGTTCAATGATTCTAGGATCACTTCTTAATTCCCACTTGATATTTTCATGAAGCCCCTCTAACAAATGTTTAAAATTTTCTTCATCCCTTCCATCTTTCAGAATTGTAAAGCCATCATCTCTATAACGACACCACTCCGTAACTTCATTCTCCGAATTTTCTATTTTTTGCTCTAAGTCAACATCACATCCATTCATGAAACAATCAGTATATTCACAGGCGTGGTTTGGTCCCATTTGGCAACCATCCTTTTGCTGATACAATATATCATCATGGATCAAAGGATTGTAACGAAGGCATATTTCAAGGGCTTGAATTATCAATTCAGTGGGGAGACCATCTGGTTGTGGATATTTCAGCAGCAGCTTTCTTACTTCTCTAATGCCATCATTATTATCTATAGAGGGGTACAAATTTCTAACGTCACAGCACAATAATTTGGCAGAAGGTGGTAGGGGATAGTGTTCTTGGTTCATCCTTTCAATAATCTGCAACATGTGCCTAGTGTCTTTCACTTGACTTGATAGCTTTGGGGTTAAATGGGAGATGCAATATTGCACAAATTTACTTAAGGGTTGAACTGGTGTTCCACTACCTGTCATCAAAAATCTGTAAGGGAATGCTTCCTTATGGGTTTTTACTAAAACTTTTGGTCTCCCTGGTCTGGTGTCACTTATGTTACAAATAAAATCTATAATATGAGGGTGAAAATTATCTTGTTCTGGTTGCCAATTTTGTGAAAAGTCTTTTATCTTTTTTGAGATTATATCCATTATTGATTGTGGTAACATATCATACTTATCAGAGTTTTGCAGCTCATCATTCAAACTTTTTTCATGTCTTTCAAAATCTTCTATCACAAACCTGTTGGGGCTTTTATCTGCAAATCTAACTATTGCTCCTTGGGTATGGGGCAGGTTCCTTAATTCTATCATTGCTGTCCTTTGTTCTTTGCTAAGGTTATCAGAAACCCTTCTTCTATTCTTAAAATCCATGGCTTCACTTTCAATTTTACTAAGAAATGCTTCCAATGCCACTTCTCCTATTGGAGCAGACCTGTTTGTTGGTTTGTACCATGGTTCTTTCTTGAAATCATCTTCATTATCATTATTTTCATCATAAAAGTGTTGTCTCCATCTAAGTTTTTCACCAAATCTCAAAATGTTTTTGTACAGGTCATGGTAGTCTGATTGTTTGGTAGGTTGTGGACAGAACTTTGCTCCTAATCTCATAACACTTTTTTGTGGTTCAGTAGGCTCATACTGAGTGTCCAAACATCGTAACTTCAAATGTGTTTCTTAATCAATGATTTTTGGTTCTCATCAAGACATTTTTTAAAGCTACACATTTATGAAAAATAATGAACATTTTTCGTCAAGAAATCCGCAATTACACTCTTTATTTTTTATAAGCATAGTGTAAAATTGTCCAGCCTCAAATATGCTTACTTTTCTGGCAGTTTGAGGCTCAAAATATGCTTAGCATATGCTTATTTTTTGGGAGCCAATGCTCACATGTAGTACTATTAGTAGTAGGATTTTGAGAGAGTCACTGAAAGAAAGCATTTACTAAACCACACAAAATGGAAATTTTACATATTTTGTCCAAATATTAGGACTAAAGAGCCAACTTAAAGGAGCAAAATTTTCAAAACAAGCCTCATTTTATGCTTAGCATATGCTTATTTTTTCACAATTTTGAGGCTGGTATGCTTATAAACTGTATGCTTATAAAAAATAAAGAGTGTATTAGAATTCATCAAGTAATTGCTGAGAATTCGTCAAAACTCAAAAATATATCATTTTTAGAAAATGGGCACTTCTAAAAATTGAGCAAAAAAGTTTGGTGAGGGTCAAGTTTTGATGGATGTGATTTATAAAATAAGAGTTTTAGAATAACAGCGCATGGATTTCAGAGATTTCATAAGGACACTATCCTAGAACAGGAGAAATGATATCCAAAATTATTAATATAGTCAAGATCCTTGAGGCTAGAAGATTGGATGAAAATTTATTAGAATCCTTTTTTCTACCATGATTTCAAAATGATATCATGCATTCTTTAAAAGTTTCAAAGATTGGGAAGGAAATAATTATGGGGATTCTATTTCTATTTCTAGTCTTTGTACTTTACCTCTAATGTTTTGTTATTACTATACACTCATTTCAGGGTGGAATGGATTCATTCAAATGGTTGGGAACTGGCAATAGAATTGCTACAGTATTAATCTATGTAAGTTCATTTATAAACAAGCACATTTATAAGCCGTACACTACCTGCTGCTGTTTTCGAAAAGAAAGCATATCAGGAATATTTTTGAAAATAATGAACCTTTTTTAAATCAATTGAAATGTTGGCCGCCAGAAAATTCACCCAAAAAGTAGAAAAATGAGTACAAAAGAAATAAATGCCAAAATTGTTTGTCATGGCTGGTTCACCAAATGTTCTTCACGCGATGATGGTTTTCCGAATGATCTTCACGTGATGTTGGTCTGCCGAATGATCATCAGGCTATGATGGTTTGCCAAATGATCTTCACGCAATGATGGTTCGCTGCATGATCATGCCATGACGGTTCGCCGAATGATCTTCACTTGATGGTTCGCTGAAGTGGCCTATTGGAAAACTGTGTTTATCTTTTCCCCCAGAAAAGCTGTTACTTGACCTGCGCTCATTGCAGCAGGTAAAAAAGAACCCATTTCAAATTACATATTTTGCAAATTTCCTCATCTGAATAATAATATATGATGTACAAACCTCTAGTGTTCATGACACTCCCTCCTTAAAAAATTGGAAAAGACCCGCCCTCTCAATTTTTGTGCATGTCCATGTATTACCAATATCTTAAAACAGATACAGTCAAAGACGGATTTAGCGACAAATTTGGTGCAACATTAGTGTCGCTATTTTTACACTTTTAACGACAAAGACGGATTTAGCGTCATTTTTCAAAGGTAAAACAAATTTTGGTCCCCTGCTATGTCGCTAAATCCGTCGTAAACCATCGCTAAATCCATACTGCTGCTAAAAATGTACAACGCTAAATACGTCTTTGACTGTAACTGATTTTCAGCATTTTTCCGTCCGGCCAATTTCGTCGGGACGGGGTGGTAGGAGTGAAGAAAGAGTAACTTTTGAATATAAATGAGGCAAAATGCATTTAGGAGAAAGTGGGATGTCCGACAATAACTGATGCAACAAATAAAGTGGTTTCATCTTTTAACGACACCTTTGGGAAACACTGAAAATGTCGTTAAAAGGGGAAAGTGTCGTTAAATCGTAAATGATAAGAAATTATAATAAAACTAGCTGGGTGCCTGGCGCTGCCCGGGAGAAGAAAAATATTTCTATTGTGGCCTCGGGCAGAGCCCTTGCTACCAGTTTGGCTACTATTACTTTAGGGGTCATTTTTGGGGTCTCAGGAGGCAAAAAATGCAATTTTTGAGCACCTCCGGTTTTCCTTCCTGTCAGAAAATGACCTACTTCTTTATGCACATGAAAGATTTGATTAAGATCTTACTAAAAATTGTAGGTTTCGAAAATTTGGATTTTCGATCAATTTCTGTTATATTCTATCTGACTATGATCTGTTTATTTATTTTCATTTCATATATAGGTATATTGCTTTTAAGTTTTATAAGACTCTGTTATAGAGAGTATTAAATTACAAGCCCATTGTTAGTTATGTAACGTTTTCTTTCATGTGAAGCTTCAATAATAAGAAATTCATTTGGATGCAAAGTTAAATTCAATATATCATTAATCAAAGACAAATTTAAGTGTTTCCTCTTCAAAATAAAAGTATTGTCCATTGGGACACCTCAATATGCAAAGTTAGTTAAACGTTGATACTTTCAAATCAATTTCAAGTGGACAGAATTGTGAAATTACGTTGCTTGTCTCTGGGATCTACTTGGTAGAAAACTTATGTTTGTCTGCAGAGAAATTCATTATTGAGGCATGCTAAGAGCATTGACAGGGTTCTTCATTCACAAGATGTTCCCCGAATAAGAAGATTTTTTGCAAAACTGAGAGAAAATCATAAAACTTAGAAATAAATCTTTTGGCAAAGAATTTTTTTCAAAAGTGATAAATATGTTAATTTTAGAGCCAAACTTTTGAAAAAATGAACAAAATTGGTCAAAAACTGCGAAAAATACAAAACTGAGCTCCAAAAATGCAAAAAATGCGAAATACACAATTGTTGGGCATTTAATACGTTTAAAACCTTGTCAAGACAAAAGCCTGTTTGAATGTATACAACTAATTTATTGAATGCAGATATGTGCGTATACCATATTCAATTTCTCGAATGAGCAATTATGATGCTTAACGAGGATTTGATTATTAAATCAATGCACAAGCAAACATATGATTTTGATATACACTCTTTTTTCTTTATAAGAATAAATTTTATAAGAATATGAGCTTCAGATTTTACAAAATTTACTAAATACAAATAAGAATATTACTAAATAAGAAGTTGAGCTTCAACTCAATTTTCCGTATTCTTATAAGAAAAAAAGTGTGTACACTATACAGGGAACTTTTGAATTAGGTAATATGAAAGAGTTGAATTTAACAAAGATGAAAAGCAATACT
>JAOWAT010088670.1:0-10774 GCA_028571025.1 Longipedia americana
GACTTTGACCAGATTACTTCATTTTTGGCTTCACACTGATTTGGGTCACAATTTTAACTTTGATTTGCTTGTTTGCTTGAAAGTCTGTTTTGATTTGCGTAATTATCATAGGATTTGACCGATTTGATTTAAAAATATTTGAGAAATGACCAACGGAGGAAGTATCATGGTTTTTGCAATTTTGTAACTGCTATGGAACATTCTTTGTCATTGGGAATCTGCTTAGAATGTAATAAAATTGTCTGATTCTAGGAAAAATGAGCATTCTTTTCAAAAATGAAGGAAAAAAGAAGGGGTGGTTCCTATTTTCCTTCAAATTTTCAGGTTTTCAAAAATTTTCTGATATTCCTTGGAATGTTTTGAGTTTTTTTTTCAATTTTGGCCTTGGTTTGCCTATAATTTTGTCAAGAAATCATTGGATCATCATTTGAATGTCATTTCTTGTAAAAACGATTAGAACGAAATGACATTTGGAGCATTCGTATTTAGCATTATTTTCATTCACAAAATTGTCATCTTCTTGGAACATGACATTGAAAGTACAAATACTTGACTCATTTTGAATGACTCACTGAATTCCGAAAAATGAAGACTATAGAAAGAAATAAGAAGAAGAGGGTGGAATAAATTTTCTGGGTCTTATTGTCTTTCTAAGGTCATTTCAAGAGGGAAGAAAGGAAAGTTGATGGTTCAAGAACATTTTTCAATGCCAGTTCATAATGAAGCAACTAACAAAAAACTATTCTCCAACATTTGTTATTTGTCCTACTTGTCTATAATACAAGTTTAAAATGGTTCTGCTAGGACATTTTAATGAATTTTATAAAGCATCCATGCTGTTTTTGGTATATTTGTTATAGACTATGGATGAAAAGATAATAATCTGTATTTGACATATCTTTCCTCACTTTTTGATAAATTTTATTGACTTAAAAAATGTCAGTTTAATAAAAATTCTTTTATCATTTTTGGAAACACTTTGTCAAATAACATGCATTATAATCTATGAATATTTTTTCACACCAGTGAACATCTGCAATTATTGGGTAAATTTGAAAAGATCTTGGACCTTCTTTTATATTTTACCTTGTTTTACCACAATTTTAGTGACATTTTATAATATATTTTATAATTTTTTCAATCTATCTTTAAAATATGTTTCTATCCAGAATTAATTCATTTTAAAAAAGTCTTTCGTATCCTTCCAAATTTAACAGTTGATTTGTTTAATTTAGAAAATTGCAATTATAACGAGTTTACTTTTTCATATTGATAAAATATCGTAAAAACAAACAAAAGCTTTCACTATTTTGGAAATTTTCAATACCAGTCTCTAAAAAATTTCCCGTTGTCATGCAACATAGCCCAAATAAAAAAGATTCCAAAATATTTGAGCAACATTTCCTACACACAGTGGTTCATCAACGCCATTCCTTTCTCACAGCAACCTTGAACTTTTACATTAAAGTAGAAGTATACTTTTAGGAGAAAATAAGGATGCCAATGAATGAGTGTGCAACAGCAGCAGCAGAATCAGACAGTTACTTTCCTGGTGGGCTTGAAAAAGAGGAGAAGACACCCCCTACTCGAAGCGCTCCAGCACTTTTGGCATGTTGGTATGCCAATCATTTCATCAGGCTTTTTTTCACAAAATTTTTCTGAAACTGAGCGCCAAATTTTCGGGAAGCTGAGCAAAAAGTCGCAAAACTGAGAAATACAGAATTTTAGCTGACAGGTACTTTAGCGTCATACCAAAAAGCGACAAACTGATGGAAATTTTGTGCAGCAATGAGGCTGTTTTGCAAAATTTTCATTGCTTAATCTCAAAATTGCAAAAATATATACTTTTTCAGTAATTTGAATGCAAAAACTGAAATTACTTTAAAAATACGCAAAAAATCCAAAACTTTTGGAAAACTGAGCAAAATTTTTCTGGAGTAAAAATTTGCCAAAACTCAGAAATACAGATTTTTACCCGATTTAACTAGTCTATATAAACAGTGAAAAAAGCTTCTTCATATATTGATCCTTCCAGGCCAAATTTAATTCATTTTCAAATACATTTGTAGAAAATTTGCATGGCAGAGCTAATCTTTCATCCTCAACGTATTGATGTAAAGGAGCAAATTAAATTTTCAAAATGAGGGTCGTTGGAAAGCTTCTAGTAGAGGGTGAAGAAGAAAAAGAAGAAGAAGAAGGAAGATGGATACATAACATCATTCTTCTTTCATCTTATTCTGTAAAGCAGGATTTTCATCACACTATTCCATTGTGTTCGAACATCATAGTTTTTACCTGCGGATGAAGCAGGGCCAGAATGACTGAAAGTTGGCAATTGACTTTCATCAAAGTAGTCTTTTACAAACATCCATCATGTGCGGGCTTTTTTGACGCCTTTTCGCATAATTAAACAGGAAAAAATTTCATAAATCGTGGTTTTTGCGTTTTATGGATCTTGGTTTTGATAAAGTTTTTCAGTTTTGACGAAATTTTTTATCAATTTTCACCAAAATGCTGAGTTTTTCTAAAATTTGGCTTAGAATTGGCATTTTTGGGCAATTTTTCAGAAAAATGTAGTAAAGAACAGTAATTTTATCCCCAATAATCAAAAAATTTCGTATTTTGTGGTTTTGCGATTTTTTTCTCAGTTTTCGAAAAATTCGGCGCTCAGTATCCAAAAATTGTTGTCAAAAAAGCCTGATGTGAGAATACCATCAGGACATCGTCCAAACTTCCATCACATCTTTAAGTTCTACATTTGAGCTCAAAGCATTTGTTTCAAACCAAATGTTTTGAACTCAACTACAGCACCTTAATGAGCATAATCTGATATCCAAACATAGGTCATCTATGATATGCGTATCTTCAAAAACATACAGTGCCCTCAGCAATTTTTGCAATTTTTTCATATTAATTATTTGTTTACAAAAATCGATGGAAATATTTTGTAAAGAAATCTCAATTTATTGAACGCCCTACTTATTAGGAGTGAGTAAATAAATTCACAAAGTGTAAACAAAACTTTGTTTACAACTAAAATGAAAGGTAAGCAAAAAATAAAATTTTGAATTTGGACACGAACACCTTATAAGGAACTCCTGAGGACCTAAAAAGTAAGTGGTAATAATTGAGGCAATAGTTTATGTAGTAAAATTTCCAAAAAAGCTTCTCACAAAAATTACTTTCTTTAGAATGAAGACACTTCATCCTAAGTCTTGCTATGAATTGTCCGTGATTGGAATTTTATTTTAGGGATGCTGTGATAGAGAATCTTAGTTCCATTTACCTAAGCAACATCCAATAATAAAAATTCTCCTCTCCTATTGCAGGTTTTTATATCACCACTAAATCTAAAAATGTCGTATTTTTGAGTTTCTAAGTTTTCGAATTGAGTTTTTCCATTTTCTAATTGAATTTTTGAAATTTGAATTGAGTTTTTCCATTTTCTAATTGATTTTTTGAAAATTTTAATTCAGTTTTGGGAAAAAGTTGGACAATTTTTTGCTAAGATTGTCAAAAATTAAAGAATTTAAAAAAAGTAGCGAAAATCCCACTAAAATGTCATTTCCTTCATCAATTATTTGACTTTTAACATTGATTTTATCCATAAACATCGAAAACATTCTAAAAAGTGCAAAAATTTCCCAAAACTTTGACTTTATTTCACTTTTTAGAAACTGACAGTCTCTAAAAGTTTTGTATTTTTGATTCTTCGGGTTTTCAAATTGAATTTTTGGATAAAAATGAGTTTTTGTACAAAAAAGCCTGCATTGCTTCATGTCCTTCTTCTCTCATTCTCTTTTCTTTCGCATGCTGTGCTCAATTGTGACACTTGGAAACAAAACAGACAATATTTGAAATAACAAATTTTGGTAAGTTTTGCCTTGAATGGGCACAAAATGTTTACCATTGTGAGTAAGTTGAAGTTCCACACTCCTAAACAATGGGTCATTGATGTCTTTTGTGTCTTGTGATAAAATTTGAGAATTCACACTGTTGTAAAAAGTTTAAACATCGCAGTTTTATTTTACATAAGGACTCTGATCTAAGTTGAAAATGCATCTGCAGATGCAATCATTAAATAGAAAACCAAAATTAATTTGCATTGATTGTTTTCAACGCAAACAATATAATGGGTGTCTAATATTCACCCAAAATTATGGGTGAGAAGTGTCATATTTTCCAACCGTGCAGTGGAGAACAAAATATTTATTATGAAAAAAAGACGTTATGCCCATTCTCAGTCAAAAAGGGCACTTTCCCAAGTTTAGTTGATGAGTTTTAGAGAGGTTTGTTTAGAACAATTGTGAAAAATTTTCAAAAAGATATTAAAAAAACTGACAAAAAAATCACTAATTTTACTTTTCTAGAATTTGGCTTTATAATTCTTCTAGGCATTATTGCAAAACAATTTGATTATCACCAGAAAAGGTTTGCAATGAAAATTTCATAATCATTCTCTTCTTTCTCAGTAGATCTCACACTATTTTATGTAGTAAAATTCTGAAAATGACCGGAGGGCCTTAAAAATTCTCTAAAAGTGTGTATTTGAACAAAAAATATGAGATTGGTGAGGAAAATGGGCAGTTCTGAGCGCTTTAAATTTACTTCATTGAATGGGGCCTAATTATTAAGTGAAAGAAAGCCTGTACAGTGGTTTCACCTTCTAACGACACTTTTGGGAGTCTTCAAAAATGTCATTAGAAGGTGAAATGTCGTTAGAAAGTGAAAATTTTCAATGGATTATATGGAGTTGGGAGTCAGAAAAGTGTCGTTACAGGGTGAAATGTCGTTGGAAGGTGAGTCGTTAGAAGGTGAAATCACTGTACTGAAGTAAACTGTAACTGCCCATGGACACCCTAAATCAAAAAATTTTAAAGATGTCTTTAATTAGCAATCAGTTTTGGGTCAAAATGCATCAATTAAAACTACTTCCCGGGTAATTGGAACCATAATGTGACTTAGTCCGACCCCTACTTTCAGAAAGACTGTTCATTTCAGTTATTAGATATTACATATTTAGATAAAAATTGCAGTTTGAATGAACTCAACAGTCGTTTAAACGGTGAAAATGGTAGAAATTTAATTTTTAGTTAGTCTGCCTGTAACAGTGCTGTTAATTAAAATTGAGTGTAGCTTGGGGTGTTGCTCTGACCTGGAGAAAGTGTGATAGGTGTCCTTGGCACTTATCATTAAAGGACATGGCCAGTCTGAGTGTCAAGGACTGAGGCTGTGGCAGGCAACTAATGCTCATGAGATCTCCCCTGGTTAGACCTAACTGTAATTCTTCTCCAGGTATAGAGACTTTGACCAGATTACTTCACTTTTGGCTTCCCATAGGTTTGGGACACAATTTTAACTTTGATTTGCTGGCTTGCTTGAAAGTCTGTTTTAATTTGCTTTATAATCATAGAATTTGACAGCTTGGGTAAAAAAAGAGGTGAGGTTATATGAATTTAAGTCAAAATGTTCAGAAGACAAAAGGAGAAAAGTGAGAATGATAAAATTTTGGTCTCATTTTGGAGTGAAATTGTAAGAAACAGACTATTTTGGAATGTTATGAACAGATTCTGACGGCAAAGTTTATTTAAAATCTGTGAATTTTAAAAACTTTTGTAAAGATACTGCGAGAGAGAGAGAGAGAGAGAGAGAGAGAGAGAGAGAGAGAGAGAGAGAGAGAGAGAGAGAGAGAGAGAGAGAGAGAGATTCTGTTTTGGAGGTGCTGGAGGTTCTGTTTGGAGGTTGAGGAGGGTATTTCTTCTTTTTCTTTCTTCTTTTTTACATTTCATTTCATTGATATCAAACCATAAGGCATGCTTTCCCTCTCTCTTGAGGAAGTTAAACTGCATTACACTTCTTACTACTATCGCCGTTTCAAATTTCAAGGTGCAATTGGGAAGAAGGTAAAGAAATGAATGAATGCATGCATTGATTGCTTGCACTTCCTCTGTTCCAAAATAGATCGTGCATGTCTCGTGCTGTGCTAAGTTTTGCGGAATAATTTATTTCAATGATTTAGGTTATCAATGAAGTTAAAATTTCCACGAAACTTAATAGAGCGCGAGATATGCACAATCTATTTTGGGACAGAGGAAGTATCATTTATGAATTGTGTAAAAACGGAAATTAAGTAAAAATAACCACAGCTATCTAAGAATGTGGATTTAGAAAAATTACTCTCATTGACATGGTCATTGGTCATATAAGCAGGGAGACGACTGAATTTAACTTTGCCCCAAACTCCAGGTTTAAAGGGCTTTAACCATGTATGTGAACCCAAAAATGATTGTTAATTAAATTTTTTGTAAAACTTTTATAATTTAGAGCAGCCCTGGGTGGTTAAATTTACTTCAATGGAGCACCAAAATGGGCTAAATTGGCAAATTTAGCTGTTTTATGTTGTAATATTTTTTCTTCAGCAATCCTAAAATTTTGTAAAAATATGCCATTTTTACTTGTTTCAAATCACCGCTGTTCATTTTTAGTAATTGACTACATAAAGAAGTCCTGACCCTAATATAAGCTATTTTGATCATACACTTTTTTTATCGAAAGAGAGCTCGGATATTCTTATTTTTCCAAATTTTAAGCTCAAAATATTTTTATCATATTCTTATTGTTCTCCCCATGAAATGGCAAAATTTCCCATATGGGGGGGGGGGGAATCATAAAATTTTCTCACTCGCGCCAGTAGGGTACAAAAATTTTTCATGCTCTTATTGGAAATTGTGACAAGCTAGCTTGAAATTAAGAGGTATGACGGAAATGCATCCCTAGGACATGCATCCTGGAATAAGGATATACATCCCCACTTTTCACATGCAAGACATACATCCCCAATGAAAATACAAACGCTGACATCGGTCCCTGGCCATGAGTCCCCAGTTAAAAACAAATCCTAAAATAAGTCCCCAGCACAAAAAGTAGCACAAAAGCAACGACTCACTTATCTGACTGCGCAGGGTTCTGAACGTTTCAGTTCTTGTTTTTTCATAAGATAGACTGAAAATCTGCTTGACTGCCTCATTTTGTTATCTGTGACATTATATCATTATAACAGCATCCTATTTAGGATTCTATAACAATGCCCCAGAGTGTTATTTGCATATTAAAAAGAATGTAATACAGATTCAAATTATATACAATGGAAGACATCGGAAAAGTCCGTACAAGGGGGAGCGTTTTTTGATTCTGGAAATAGATTTTCCTGAAATTTTTATGGTATTATTTTTTCATCATCTTTTTTTTTATTTGGTGAGTTGCAGGACATTTTTCACGTCCCATAGCTTGGTAGGTATTTAGAATTCATCTAGGAATAAAACCTTTAGCTTAGCCATCTTGGCCGGCTGCAAGCCCCCTTCTGCTCAAGATTCCCCTATACCCCAGGAGAAACCGTAGGACTCAGAGGAAAACTCCTATGACCATGTAAGACTTGAGCTACTTTCCCACGTATGTTGAAGGCTGGTATTACCCAATTTAATCCAATGAACCTTTTCCATAGAGGTGGAAGGTGTATATAGCTGTTAACTATTCTCACCAACATGATCATTGTTTTTGCTTTTCCTCACCCTGTTGCAAACAGTTCAGGGAAGTGATGTCATAAGGGTAATTCCCATAGAGATCAACTTTGTTGTAGGCATTTAAGCAGTTAAGTGTCATAAACTATTGATTCAACAAAAATGTTTTGAGAATTAAAGAGAGTATTAGACCACAGCTGCTGCATTTCTCAGGCTTTCTGGAATATCTTCAACCAATGAAGAGGAATATTTTTCAAAGAAGATGCAAAAGTAAATTGAAAATACTACCTCATTAGAAAACACAATTCATGATTATGAGTAGCCAGTGAATGAAAACATCAAATTGATTTATTTTAGACACCATTGACACAACTCGTAATTTGTAAGGTCTAACATCAGCATATTACTAAATATTTTTTTCCACTTGGATGTGAACTTTTAATTTGTGAATAATATATAAACTTTATATGAATCTTCTAGAACATAGGTTTGTAAGTTTCAGATAACTTATAGGCAATACTTTTGATCTCATTTCATTGATATATTTAGAAATATTGAGAATATCTCTTCAATATCATCTTCTGATAGGACATATGCAATACACAAATCTCACTGCAAGTTCTGTAGATGGTGAATTTAGCCTTGACTTTGTCAAAGATTGCAAATGCAGTGATGAAGAAAATACATTGGCAGTATTCAAGACTGAGGTAGAAGATAATCCTTATATACAAATTGAATTTAACAATGGAATGAGAATCATCAGCTCGATTGTAATCTTTACTCAAGCTGGAATAGGTCCACAATTGGGTAACATTCAAATAAGAATTGGCAATGATACTGTGACAGCATATAACAATGAACCACTGCAAATGAATGAGTTATGTGCAGATTTTGCCGGGCCATTGGCATCTTCTACATTTTTTGTGGAAATTGAATGTGAATACCTGATAATGGGAAGCTTCATCACAATACAAAAGCTTGGTGCTGACAGTCAATTGATAATTACTGAAGTTACCATAAACAGTGAAGGTAAGTAAAAACTTATAGAAAGAAGACTTCTCCAATCTAAAATAAAATGAGAACTGTGAGAATATGTTGAGATTTGAAAAATCAAGATTATTTTGACCCTTCCTTCTGATAGGTCTTAAATCCACAAATTTCTAGTTAAAAATGCTACAGGGGCCTCATTAAATAAAAACATTGAGGTTTAAACACACTGCCCCTGTACTTACAATTTCCAATATTGAATATATGATAGACAGAAAAAATTTGATTAAAGATATAGAGTCATATTACAAAATAAGATCTAGGCAGAGAGTGATCTATAAATGATATAAAAATCATTATTTTCAGCAAATATTTATGCAACATCCTCTTCAGCTAACAGCCAATCAGAAAATGCTCGAAATGTTTTGGAAGTATATCATAATGAAGGAGATACAGCTGCATTTAAATCACAATTTGAATTGTATCCATGGCTACAAATTGATTTTGAGACACCAAGACAATTTGAAAGAATAAACATCTCAGTCCCAAATGGAGAGTTATCGGAATTTGACAATGTTGAAATTAGAATTGGTTATGAGTGGGTTGTGAACAAAGGAAGAATTATCAATGAAAATAAATTGTGTGCCAGAATAAATGAGAGTCTGACTCAGGTCATAAATGTCATAGACTGTGCTGAGACTTTGACTGGAAGATATCTTACAATTCAGAAACATGAATGTGGAACTCTTGCAATTCAAGAGATTCAAATATATCCTGAGATAGGTAATCAAATTATGCTTTTATAAACTATGCGAATAATTTCAGAAATTAGTCATGTATAGAAAACTGGAGCTTGTCTTATTTAATCAGTTTATTGCAATAATTACTCACTGAATGGCAGTAAATGCATTTAATTTAAATGATGAAAGAGCAATCAAACAGAATGAGGGTATCCCATTTTGCCCAGGTAAATGTTGATATATTCTGTAATCTGGATAGTTCAATGAATTCAAATATTTTGCAATCCCAAAATTGGTTGATAGGCAAAAAATCCTATTTCCCAGCCTATTCCTTTGTAAATTTACAGAGGAATTAGAAATAGGCTGAAAAGGAAACATTTTGTATCCAATCAAAGTAGATGAGAAGATCTGAACAGAATTTATACACCTGAAAGAAACTAAACATATTGCAGTTATCCCTGCTTTCAAGAACAGGCTCACTGGCTCAGCTTCTTAGATAGTTGGGAAATGCATCCTTACATGCAACAAAGCATTGTAGAGCTGAAAACAAGTGAGTGATATCTTTTAGGCAAAATAGGCACTTCAAAAAAAGAAACAAAGTATTAAAATTGGCAAAAAATTGCCAGAAATGATGTGGTAAAAAACGTTTTCTGTGTTGCAAAATGTTTTTGTATGTTTATTTACTTTCAGTTGAATTTTTGAACTATTTACTACATAGAAATTCTTGTCTTATCATCTCCCCTAAAGTTCTTGTTTTTAAATGAACCACTTTGGGAAAAGCATTTAGTCAATTGCAGACCTCTTTCAGTTCAAGGTGGTTGGAGTGAAGAGGGCAATCTTACCTTCTGTTCTTCAACATGCGGCAACGCAACACGGGGAAAGAGCAGAACTTGTACTAATCCAACTCCAGAGAATGGAGGAAGAAGATGTCATGGAAAGCCAGAGCAAGTTGAAGATTGTCCATTCATTGGTTGTCCAGGTTAGTGCAACAATTTAGAGTATCTTTAAATTTCAAATTAATAACACAGTTTTAATGACATTTTTTAACTACAGTGTTCTCAGTCTAAAGCGAACAATTTTGGTGAGAAGCAATTTTCGGAATTTTTATTACATAACCTATCGCTCAAATTGTTTTCACTTACTTTTCAGGTACTCAGGAGTTCCCCACAAGGTTTTCAGGTCCCAATTCGAAATTTAACATTTTTGTTCACATTTCATTCCAGTTGTAAAAAAAATTTTGCTTATATTTTGTGATTTTTTATCCACGCTTATGTTTTGCAAAATTTTATTACTCACTCCTGATGAGTAAAGCATTAAATTAATTGAGGTTTCTTTCCTAAATCTTTCATCAATATTTGTCAATAAAGATGAAAAAATTGCAAAAATTGCCCGCTCTAGACTGAGGGCAATATTGATTCCTAAAGTACAAAATGACCCAAAGACCCAATGTGATAAACAAGAACTGAAACGTTCAGAACCCTGCGCAGTCAGATGAGTGAGTTGTTGCTGTCTGATTGCTGCTGCTTCATT
>JAOWAT010088781.1:0-10772 GCA_028571025.1 Longipedia americana
TCTTTTGGTACATAGAAGAGAATTTAGGCCTTGTTTGGAAAATTCAAGACCCTTCGACTTTTTTTACATCCTTACTAGCATACTCCCTACTTTATTTTGGTTCTATCAATTTCATAAAATATTTTCTTATAATTCTCTTCAGAAAGTCAACAATTGTTTCTCTTTCCAGATCATTTACAGAATTTCAAAGGTACGACTTTCACTTGGGATCTCACGAAAAGACCAAGAACCGCCATCTTGAGTCCACGTGCGGCGATTGTGGAAAAGCATTTTTGTCATCTGGATCTTGCGCGTTGCACAAGAAGTATGCGCACGAGGGCGCACCTGTAGACGAATCCATCAAGACGGTCAAAACACCCCCGCCGGCCTTTATGAAGTCATGCGAATACTGCAACCGAGTGTTCATACGAAGAAATCAATACGATCGTCACGTGATCAATGCACACAAACGGTTCGATTCAAACGCAAAATGGCAATGTGAAATTTGTAAAAAGGATTTGAAGAATTACGACGAATTCAAGGAGCATGAAAAAGAACATGAAAATGATGTGTACAAGTGCAATGAATGCTCAAAGTAAGTAAAATTCATTTTTCAATAGATTAACCTTTTCAGTTGAAGACAACTTTTAGAACTATAAATTCAAATTGCCTTTAAAATCAGATTTCTGCAAATGTTAAAACTTAAAATTTAATTAACTGACATGATACTTTGAGAATTTAAAAACCTGTTTTTCTGACTCATTGATTAAGGTCTGCAAAAATTTTATAAAAGTTGACCAGTTTTCAATCAAGCGTAATTTGCACATCACTAATATTTACAATAAATCAAAATAAGGACTATATTTTTAAGTTATAATTATTTTTTGATTAATGAAAACTGTAAAGTATAAATTTCAATTCTTCCCGAAGGATTTTTCTCAATTAAGCTATAAATATTTCTTTTCTATTGTAGGACTTATTCAAATTATAATAGATACAAGTATCATTTGGAGTCACATGAGAAAAAGAGATTAGGAGTGATGTGCGAAGTTTGTGGAAAGACTTTTCCTCATAAAGGTCTTGTCACAGAACACATGCAAATCATGCATGATAAAGAACAAGTCGCATGTGAAATTTGTGGCAATGTCTTGAAAAATAGAAAACTTTTGCAGCGGCATGTTTTGACTCAGCACACAAAAGTGTTATTTTGCGAATATTGCAACAAACAATTTAAGTATTCAACTGCCCTAAGGGAACATATTCAGGCTGTGCACTTAGCTGATGAAGATAGACCTTTTAGATGTGATGTTTGTGGCAAAGGATTTGGAAGAAAACAGCACTACAAAGAACACATGAACATTCACAATAACATGAAGCCATTTCAATGCACCTTTTGTAGTTATGCTGCCTCATCTAGAGCTAATAGGACTAAACATGAAAGATTAGTTCATAAATTTGATCGTGTGAAAAGTGCTGGTAGTGTCTGAGAATAGCATTATCAAATAGTAAAGACTTGCATCACTCCTAATTTCTGTTTTCTTAAATTCAGAAAAAATGCACACTAAAATTTCTTTTCGGAAAGCTTTTTCTTAATGACAAAGTTCTTGCAAATAAGCTTTATATTTCACAAAGATCAACCTTCCTTTGAATATTAACATAATCAATAGGTGTAACTGTTTTCACTTTGCCTTTCAGGAGCTTCAGACATTATAGTAGATATTTATATCATTTAGGAGTCCATTCAAAAAAGAAATTAGGAGTGATATGTGATCTTTGTGGAAAGAATTTCACATATCCAGGTGATTTGACAGCACATATGAAAATAATACATGATCATGAAAATGTAACATGTCATATTTGTGGAAGTGTTGTTAAAAATAAAATGGCCTTGAGAAATCATATAGGGAATAAGCATAAGAAGATTATTTATTGTGAGTATTGCAATAAAGAATTCACACATAGCACGGGACTTAGAGAACATATCCAAGCAGTGCATCTTTCAAATGAAGAAAGGCCATTCAGATGTGAAATTTGTGGAAAAGGCTTTGGAAGGAAACACCATTTCAAAGAACATATGAATATTCATAATAATGTTAAACCATTTCAGTGTAGTTTGTGTGATTATTCTACCTCATCAAGAGCAAATAGGACTAAACATGAAAGATTGGTTCATAAATTTGATCGAGTTAGGAACACAAAGGTTGAGTAGCGGTATCTCTCTGTTATTTACTGAAAGACAATCAAGACTCTATACTAATCAACAAGGTACATTCCAAAAAGTGTTTTAAATGTATGCAGACTGATTTGACGTCATATAACTGCCACAGATAATTACTCCCATCACTCCTAATGTCTTTAATCTTGTGCCCTCATTATTCATCAGATAGCTTTAAAATCTAGGATTGGTGATGGACATGTTTTTTCTTTATTGCAGGACATTTATAAATTACAATAGATTCCAGATCCATTTGAACTCACATGAAAAATTAAGACAAGGGGTGATATGTGAAGAATGTGGAAAGACGTTTCCTGACAAGAGTATTGCTACCAAACATAAAAAGATAGCACATGATAAGCAAAGTGTGACCTGTCACCTATGTGGGAGAACACTAAAGAATTTAGTGCTATTGAAGAATCACATTAGAAATCAACATACAAAAATATTGATTTGTGAATACTGTAACAGACAGTTTACCAATCCAACACGTTTGAAAGAACATATTCAAGCTGTTCATGTAGCAGATGAAGATAGACCTTTTAGATGCGACATCTGTGGCAAAGGATTTGGAAGGAAACAGCACTACAAAGAGCACATGAATATACACAATAATGACAAGCCATTTGAGTGTAAATTTTGTAATTATGCCTCTTCATGTCGTGCAAATAGAACAAAGCATGAAAAATTAGTCCACAAATTTGATCGAAAGTCAAACACTCATATAGAATAATTGTTAACTGTCATAAATGGATTGATCATTATTGTGATTTACAAGAAACTTTCCAAATTCTCACATCACTCCTAATTCTTGCACTATCTCATCTTCATAGTTTTGTTTTGAAACTCAATATGCAATTGACTTATCAATGTTTGTTGGTACATTTCCAAATCAGTCATTGTTTTTCTCTTCCAGAATTTTATCAAATTATGCACGGTACCAAATTCATCTGGAAGCACATAAAAGAAAATTGTCAGGAGTGATGTGTGAAGTTTGTGGAAAAACATTTCCCCACAAGGGAGTTGTTACCAGGCACATGGAAATGACTCATACAACAGCTAATGTCTCATGTCATATTTGTGGGAAAGTTATAAAGAATGAGCAACTACTGAAATGTCATATGAGGAGTAAGCACCGTAAAATTGTATATTGTGAATTTTGCAATAAATCTTTCACAAATAATAAGAGTCTTAAAGAACATATTCAAGCAGTGCACTTAGCTGATAAAGATAGACCTTTTAGATGTGAAGTTTGTGGAAAAGGATTTGGTAGAAAACAACACTTTAAAGAACATATGAATATTCATGAAAACAAAAAGCCATTCCAATGCAGTTTGTGCAACTATGCAACATCATCAAGGGCAAATAGGACCAAACATGAGAGATTGGTGCATAAATACGATAGAGTCAAGGAAAGTACGGGGACCTAAAAGTAAATCATTATTTTTTGAATGTTCTCATTAATTTATTGAGCTGGTTAAAGGACCAGAATTACAAGGCAGTGAGTTTATTTTAAGTTAAGTCCTGTTTAAATGACATAATTAAAATTGTTTGTTTTTATTCATAATTTAATCAATAAAACAGATAGAAATGACCAGACTTTCCTTTCAATTTCAGGGAATTTGAATTTTACAGCCATTTTGGCCTGATCTAGTTGTAAAAATTCTAGTAAAAAAATTGAAAAATGCATTTTTTAAGATATTTCATTTACAAAAAACTCACTGTTGTATGTATTTATATCAGTATATGATTCCATTTTGCCATATAAATTACAGATAATAAAAAACTGTATACATTTTTATAAAATGATAATCACTTGATCTGTGTTATTAATTTTTCTCACTATTTCAGAATGATCATGGGAGGATATGATATTTCCTTCAAGAAGGGGTTTCTTCTCTCATCCACCGATCTGAGAACGTTTCAAAATATGATAATTAAGAATAAACACTTCAGCATCAAAGTGAATCCTTTGCTGTTGTGTACTCTGACTCCATACGGGAAGAATTTACTGTCTCGTGTATTAATTGATTCATTTGATGATGAATTTTGCATTGATCTCAGTGATTATTCATCAGAAGTATTAACATACTTTGAGGAGTTTCTACATGAAGGCATTGTGAGCTTAGATAAAATTGTACCTGATCAAAGTAGTGTTTTAGATGAATTGAGAGACTTATTTTTCACCCTAAATTTGAAGTTACCAAATACATTTTGGACACCAGTGCTTAAGGATTCAAAAGATTTTATTAACAGTGATAACCAAAACATGGTAGCAGATATCAAAATAGAACCAAGTGAACCAAGCATAGATGATTATTATGAAAGCATAATAGACAATAGCATTTATGAAGAAGAACTAGCCAAAATTTCAAATGAGCAGACTGCAAAAACAGCAAAGGTAAAAAAGGAAAAGTCAAAGCCTAAAACACCTAAAGCACCCAAAGAGCCTCTTAAATGTGAATATTGTGGTCAAACATTTACGAGTTATGATAAACATGAAAAACATACACTTCTCACACACAAACGATTTGATCCTAATGCAACTTGGTCTTGTAATTTTTGCAAGAAGGACTTAATTGATTATGATGACTATACAACTCATATGGAAGGTCATAAAGATGATACAATCAACTGTGATAAATGCAAAAGGTAGGTTGATCCAATTTCATGAGTGTAATCAATGGGTGTTTGTTGATGAAACTCTTTAAAATGATAGTAGTAGGTTAAAATTGAATCAAATGGGGTGAAGCATGGAATTAAGGAACAGCTGAAAATGGTCGTGGAATATGGTCGCGGAAAATGGTCTAATTATTTCCCTTGATTTTGGTCGCAACTTTTTCCAAGTTATTGGAATTTGGTCGTAAAAAATATAGTTCTGTTGGAAAATGGTCACACAAATATTTCCTTCCTTTTGAACAATACAACTGATTATGATGAATATGATTTAATGTAATCAAACTTTTATTAAACTAAACTACTTCCTCCATCTCAAAATAGATAAGGCCATTCTTGTGATTATGTCTCATGTTGCTTTTTTGCAGAATATTATTTACATTTTTTGCTCAAATAACTTGGGAATAAAATTCCCTGAAAGAGCAAGATGTGACATAAAGACCAGAACAACCCTATCTTTTTTGAGATGGAGGAAGTAAATGTTAAACTTATAATTAACTAATGTACAGTGATCTTCATAAAGAGTGACATGGAACTAAGGAGGCCTGAAATCAAATTTTTTACAACATACAAAATTCTGAAATTTAGTATGGTAACTGCTAATATCATTGTGGAACCCCCATAAGTGAAATAACAAAATGTCTCAGATTGACACAAAAAGCTTATGGGGGCTCCACAGTGATATGATGGGATACAATGCCAAATTTCAGACCTTCACATGCATGCAGTAAAAATTTTGATTTTATGCCTCCTTAGTTCTGTGTCGCTCTTTATGAACATCAATGTACCACTGCTGTCAAAAGAATCATATTATTCATTTTAGACCATTTTCTAGAACAGAATTAGACCAAAATCCAACATAGTTACGACCAAAATCCAACATAAGAAAAAGGGGGAAAAATTACGACCATTTTCATTGGCCCATTTTCCAATTAGACCACCTTCCATCATACCGTCTGTTTGCGCATTTTACAAAAAATCTCACGTATTGAATCAATACGTGAGATTTTACAAAAAATAAACGTATTGGATCAATACGTGAGATTTTACAAAAAATTAACGTATTGGATCAATACGTGAGATTTTACAAATTTATTTTCCGGGAAAGTGTTGCATGCGGCACTTCCACAATAAAATCTACTGGAATATCAATACTGAAAGTAAAAATAGACCGTTGCAAGGGGGTCTCAAATTCAAGCGGGACCCAACTTATCTTATAAATCTTAATCTGTAGATTCCAAAAATGTTCTTACATTTTTGATTGGATTCTTTTCTGCCTTGGTTAGGTCAAATTCAGGGTATGAATTCAAAACCACCAGACAAAAATGTAGCTAAATTGATTAGGTACATAGCATCATTCAGTGTCATGGCAGCATGTTAGCTTATAAAACTCTGCTAAGGAACTGGATGAAGTTATAACCCCAACCAATTTAGATAATCTTGTGTTTTGAATACACACCCAGAAATTGACTACACTTAGGAAGAACACCATTTAAGTGAACAAAAGTATTGCTGCCAGTTCCATGATCTGGCATTTTTGTTTGCTTCAATTATGGATCAAGAAGTTTGAAACTCAAGACTTTACAGATCATTAGGTGCATAATTTAATTCCATTGTATATTTTTGGTACATCACAGATCATTATGGTGGTTTATGGCATAAATTTTGGGACCAATCTTTAGGAAAGAGAGAAGAATTTTTTATAAAAATTATATTCACATATTTTATGTGAAAAGTGCGGTGAAGAAAAATTTTTAGTCACTATTTTTCAAAATAAAACATTTGACTTGATCCCTGAATTTATGACAAAAATAAAAATTTCAAAGATTGTACAGAACCTTTCTAATTGGCAAGATAGTAAAGAGCCTTCCAAATAGGGAGTGAAAAAATTGATAGGAAATTTTGGTTCAATATTCTGAATGTTTATATACATTAAACATTTAAATTTCCATCTTAAAAAAGGCTGAGGAAAAGAGCAAATTAATTGTAAGTACATTGTACTAAAAACCTTATTTGGAAGATTCTGAATGCAATAATTTATTGAAAACGTTTTATGCTTAACATGAATTAATGACATTTTACTGTCTGAGATATGTGCATTCTTTCACTAAATGTGTAATCTATAAAAAACTTTTAAGGAATGTAGCCAGTGGAACAACCAGACTACACTCCTGAAAGTCTTTGGAGATTACACAAATATGTTGATAAATCATGATTTTATCATGGATCCTCATTACAATATCTTTTATTGAAAAATAAACACTGACGCAAAAAATAGACTACAAAAAATAGACTAAATCAAAACAATTAAATGTCTGGTATCAAGAATAAGATTGGCCTGTACTTGGATGATTTAGAAAGCCGAGATTTTAGACTTTCTAAAATAGTCCTTACTTTTAAATTTTGATCCAATAACAAATGAGAAAATTGAAAATAGGAGGAGCATGTAAAACCTGTAAAAACAAATAATTGTTTTAAACACAGTTTTTGAACACATCAAAAAGTTGTAAATATTTCTTAAAATTTGATATAAAGGTTAAAAACAAGGTTTTTTTGGAAAGTTTAAGATATTTACCTTCAAAAACATTCCTGAATTTTAGAGTTTAATATCAGAATGTCTGAAAATTGTGACAAATTTGTTATAGCTAAAAAATAATCACCTTTAGAGATTTTTCCCTATTTACCAATATTCATATTTCTCCAGGCTTTTTTTGCCAAAATTTTGGCGAAACTCAGTGCCAATTTTCATGAAACTCAGCACGATTTTTGCGAAACTCACCAAAAATGTCGCGAAACTCAAAAATATAAAATTTTTAGAAAATGGCATTTTCTAAACAGCCTTAAAACTCGGTATTTTAGGTTAAAAGGCACGAATTTTGGGAAGATTTGAAAGAAAAGTGCTTAATTTTTGCTTATTTTTAAAGAAAGAAAGCCCTTTCTATAGGAAAACTGGTGATTTACTTACTTCTTTTTTAGAATTATTCTTTTGAACTTACCAAAACTTAAAGGAAAATTTGAAAAACTCCAAAATATAAAATTCTTAGAAAATGGGCATTTCCAAAAATCGGGCAAAAAAGCCTGTTCTCAGCCAAAATTTTATCAAAATTCAAAAGTAAGGGATGTTTTGAAAAACTTAGAATCCCAGCTTTTAAATGCTTTCAAGCACGGGTAAATTTGATTCTTGAGAGCAGAAATACGATATGTTTTGTTTGTCTAATTTTTTTGCATCACTCTATACTTTACATTACTAGTCTTATAGATTCTGAAACAAAATTTTGGAAGACAAATCCATTTTTATTAATTAAATTAAAGTGTTTTACTTTAAATTAATTCCTATACTTGATATTTTATCAAAGAAAGGAAATTTTTTAATCAAATATTTCTAAAACATGAGAATTTTAATCATAGATGAAAAGAATGTCTTTGGTTCATTTTGAATTTTTGATTTGAAAATCCTTTGCATCCCACAATGCATTTATGAAGAGAGGCATAAACCGGGGAGTGAATTGTTGAGAATTTTCACTGGTTCTATTGAGCACAAATTATAACCACAGTTTAATTGGGTCACCTATATAAGCTTTTTAGACAAAGCTCGGGACCTTTCCAGATTTCAATTCATAATTATAGGGGAAAATATATTTCTCTTAATTAACAAAAAGGGATTGTTTTGGATAGGTTTAGGAGACAAATATGTGGCGCATACGTAATGTTAGTGAAAAATTCTCAAAAAGCACTCCTAAATTTATTCCTCTATTCATAAATTGCACCGTAGCATATTACAGTAAATTATTAATATGCTTCTTTTGTCTTAATTCTGATATTTAACCCATTTTGCATTTCCATTTTATGATCATTTGAATGCAAATTGAAGAAGATCCATTCTAACGGGTATTAAGGATAGTTGTGATGTTACTTGCTTAATTATATAGCATTGTGCTTCAGGGCAAAAAGTTTACTTTTCTTTACTATAAAGTTAATTTGTGCTAATATGTCTTTTAGAAAGTTGTACAAGTATAAAAAAATGTCAATTGATATTTTTTATACAAATAGTATTTGTCTGAAAGCTTCTAATCATACATAGTAAATGCTATTTAACATTCAGGTCATGAACAATTGTGCAAAAATATACTCAGTATATCAATTAAAGCATCACATTCTTTGAAAAATTCTTATCTTATCTAACTAAAAATGTTTTGATATGTGTTAAATTCTGATATTAAAAACATTTTTTGAAGGTCATTAAAACAGTTTTGCCTTCACTTCATAAAATGGTTGAAGGATATCAATTTATAAATATTTTTCTTGATTCAGATGTCAATTCAGATGATGATAATGATCTTAAATTCTAGATAGAACAAGTGTACAAATCTGATTGAGGACATGTCATTAACAGAGCTTCCGCGATAGAAATGACAAGAAAAAATTCAAGGGTCTGGAAATGGTTTCAACTGTTGTCCTTGAACTTTGTATTACTTTTTGACTTCAGAAATGTGTCTAAATTTTTTTTCACATTTATGTAGTAAAATTTTGAGCCAATTTTGTGAAAAACATGAGAAATGGGAGTTATCTTAAACCTTTAAAAAATTACACTTAAATTGAGTTTCCCATCCTATCTATTGCAGTTTATTGTGTAAAAAGGATCAATTTTCAGGATCCTTTGAGATTTTTTCAATCGGAGTGGTGCTTCTCTTCATTTGATGGGGTTAAATTTGCCTCAAAGTTCAATCAAAATTTTGCCTCAATATTCAATCAAAATTTTGATTGAATTTTGAGGTAAACTTAACCCCATTAAATGAAGGAAAGCACCACTATGATTGAAAAAAATCTCAAGGATCCTGAAAATATGATCCTTTTTATATAATAAACTGCAATTGATAGGATGGGAACTCAATGTAAGTGTAATTTTTCAAAGGTCAAAGATACCTCCTATTTCTCATATTTTTTACAAAGTTGGCTGTAAATTTTACTATATACTTTAAAAAAAATTTAGACACATTTCTGTAGTCAAAAAGTAATGCCAACTTCAGGAAAAAAAAGTTGAAACCATTTCCAGACCCTTGATTTTTTCTTGTCATTTCTATCGTGGAAGCTCTGTTAAATCAATTAACTCAACTTTTTTTACATTGTGTTCAGAAATAAATGTTAATTGTAGACAGAATTAAAGTGGAAACTTAGAATTTGTGTAATATGCAAATATTTTACACTCCTGAAATTCTTTGGAGATTTCACATTTATTGGGGACATAGTGTAGACAAATTTGTAATAATTTTGTGTTGCCACCAGCATACTTCAAGTGGAATATTGACTAAAATTTTCTCCCTAGATTTGAAACCTCAGTTTTATGATATTGTAGTTAGACCATATTTTGTGTCCCAAAATATTTTGATAAACTATGTATTTCTCCATTCCTAAATAACCTACTTTCATTATTCTTTGATATGAAATAAAAAGTTTCAAAATTCCAACAAATAAATCATAGACATAGATTCATTTCATCAAAATCTGAGTTTGACAGCAAGAATATTTTGCATAATAATCAAGTATTTTATAATTTCTACTAAAAAGATTGTCTAATCACTGGCACTATATTCGTCGTGATGCTCTACAATCAAAGACGGATTTAGCGACAAATTCCGTGCACCATTAGTGTCGCTATTTTTACACTTTTAATGACAAAGACAGATTTAGCGACATTTTTTAATTGTAAAAAAAAATTCGGTGCAACATTAGTGTTGCTAAATCCGTCGTTAACCATCGCTAAATCCATACTGCTGTTAAAAATGTACAACGCTAAATCCGTCTTTGAGTGTATTTTAGTTTGTAATTCAGTCTGTCTGCAGAAAAAGCAGACAAGCCCCCTTCTCATCTTAAAACAATTGATTTGATTGGTCAAGGACCAACA
>JAOWAT010088892.1:0-47465 GCA_028571025.1 Longipedia americana
TTAAAAAGGAGAATTTATTAAGTAAGCAAAAATAATCGGCGAAGTAGAAAGAAGTTCAAATGTAACAATGATCAATTGAAAATGTGTTGATTTCAAAAATGCTGACTTCTTTGCTAAATTGAACATATATTATAATCGTATTCTTGGTTTGAAGTTGGTTCAGTCGCTTTAAGGAACCATTAACGTGTAGGATTGTGAACCTTCGTAACTTTCAGAAATTAATAGAATGACAGGTTTGAACTTTTTTTGGAACCATATATAAGCAATTGATTCATCGGAAATTTCATTAAAAATTTAAAGGTCAAATGTAGGCAACCATAAAATCATCTAAAAACAAGAAACCTCTTCGATAAGACAATATTTTTATCGACAACTAAAAAATAATGAGCAAAGAAGACATCAAAGCGTATGAAAATGTCCTGAAGTACTCGAACCTTTAAGTTCCAAACCAGATATACATGCGAAACGTCAGAATTTACGAGAATGACCATCTTCATGAAATATACACAAAAGGAAAATAAAGCCTGCCTCACTTAGTCATGCTTCATGGTTTCGGTGGGACCGCAATGCACTACGTCAGAGTTTTTCAACTCCTTCACTAGCATTATCAAATACATGCTCTTGACACTTTCGGAGTTGGATTTTCGTCCAGTGGGAAGTTCAGATGCGACTTCTCAACTCGAGAAGTTATCGACTACTACATTGATGCTATTGAAGCTTGGAGAATCAGTCTCGGTCTTAAATAAATTGAGCTTGCTGGACATAGCTTTGGGGGGTACTTGGCTACTCATTATGCTTTGAAATACCCCAACGCCGTCAGAAGAATGGTTTTGCTTTCTCCAGCCGGGTCGAGCAAACCTTCCGAGTAGGAAATATCAAGAAGAACTGAAAATGCCACGATAGGACAAAAAATCTTTTATTTTGCAGCAGAAAAAATTTACAACATGGGTATAAGACCTTCGCAAGCACTAGACAATCTATTTATCGGATCAAAAATGCAGGAAAGAGTGTTTACAGGAAGACTGGGACTAGAAGGTTAGGAAAAATAAGCTTGGAAAGAATATGTCAAGAGCGTGGCGAAGGCAGATGGGAAAGGATAGTACGGGTTTTATAAAATATTCAAGTGGCCAATAAAAACCGATGTCACCCTAAAATAAATTTTACTCGGGAATAAATTCGATCATCCGGTTTAGCTTTACTTTGGAGATAACGATTGGGTGAGAAATCTCTTCCAGGCTGATTAAATTCGCGATGAAGTGAAACACGTCCACTTTGAGATTATTAACAATGCAGGACATCAATTAAACTTTGAAAACCCCCATGGAGTAGCTGAAAAAATAATTAGGTTCACCTAATCAATAAAAAAAGAAACTCATGTAAATTGATCTCTGAGTATATTAACCTTCATTTTTATGTCTTTGTTGTTTGCTCTTCGAAGCATAATCAAAATAAAAAGTTTTCACTCGACCCTATTATAACCATAATAGCTGATTATTATCGAAAACCCTAATAATGATTTAGATTTATGAAGTAATTATAGTCACTGAGGTAACACAATCCGTCGAGGATGTCTTTAAGGAAAAAAATAGGATAATCTGGGTCATCATTCTTAGATATATCAAAAATCAGAACTTATAGATAGTCGAAGTAATCATCAGATACAAATCAGGATAATCAGAATCAATGCTGATAATCAAAGCAAACTGGCATTGTGCATATACTGGGGAACCTTTTTTGCACTTATTGTTGCATCGTTTGTTTTTATCTTTCTTAGTACTTTTTTTTTAAAGGAAGTTCCTGATTCTTACTAAAAAAGAACCAACAGCACTGAGCTTCACGGAACTAACATCAGAGCATGCAGTAATCCAGGCATTCAAGAATAGTAGGTTAGATGTGTTTCCAATCAACATCAACCCACGGCTGGATTAGTACTCAAAAATTTGAATGTTTTCAATCAATTCGCATTGATAGATATCACAGTTTACAATCTAGTTGCAAATACAGTGGTTAGTACGAATGAAACAAATCTATTCAGGTCTAGATCAAACTGTCAGTCTACTTCTCTATGAAGTTTAGTTTGTTGGGGGTTCTGGTATTCACCAAAGAGTAAGGAAAAGTGGCCCTCTCCTTGATTAGAGACAGGCTCACATTATTATCGGTCCAAGCGATGCTTCGGTGTACAGCTTTTAGGGAAACCTTATCGGATACAGGGCTAATATAGTGGTGGATCGGGATTTCACATATAAATGTGAAACAGGAAATTGTAGCTATTTATTCACGGTTATTTTTCACGATAGTAGTCAGTTCTAGACAGTGGGGTCAGTATCGTTGGCTGTAAAATTAAAATTATTTAGGCTACAGTTGTTTCAGGCTCGTTTACAGCGTTCAGCATATCTTTGAGATAGTTCTTTTTCGTATTTTCAATTATTGGTTCAGTCCTTTACATCAGAAACTTTTTATCGATTCCTGATGAATACAGATCCTTTGAGCATAGATGCATCCTAATACTGAGCATTCTGTTGGTTTTGTTCAACGATATTCTTTATAGAGTGACAATAACTTTTCCAAATCCAGTTACGTATCCGATGTGTTTATTAGTTTTAGAAATTTTACTTCTGTCCTTTTTGCTACTATGCTGCCTGTCTATATGCTTTTCATGTGGTCGATGTTTGCACAGAGAATATATTACGAGGCCGGAGTTGCCTCAACGCAACTTTTAAACTGGTGGAAAATCTGCTATTTCTTATTTGTTTTTCTGTTTGTTCTTACTTTTTACTTGGTATACTCGTTGAGTTAGGCTTTTCATCCCCTAATTCCCGTGTTTTCCTCAAATTCGGCTATAATAATTCCGGTGATTATAGGGATGCTTCTTTATATTGGGGGAATGCTATATTCATTGGCTTTTCTGGTAAAAATAGTGGCGAAGTACTACTCGAGAAGGAATATTCTGTGGAGAAATGGGTGTTTCGTTTTTTCAACGATAGCAGTGATAATTACTTTCGGGATGGTATACTTGATTGGTTCGTTGCCTCTTTACAATCATTCAGCTCCGAGACTGATTATTTTCTACGGGGTAACCAATTTATACGTTTTTTACCTTGAGTACTTGTACTATGTCCCTGCGGAGGCCAAGGAAGATTTGAACCACGATGAGAAGTAGTCTCAAGTTTCCTAAGCCTTTGTTTCAAGTGTATCTGTTGTCCCAATTTCAATATCGATGGGATAAGACGGTGACTCTGAGGTTTACTATCCTAGGAATAAAAGTGAAATTACTTTGCGTAAAAAAAATCAGATCAATGATCTCGAATAACCGAGTTTCAGCAGTACCAAAAAGCAAGATGTTTGCCTTCGATAATCGTAGAATTAAGGGAATTAAGTAGACGAGAGTGAGAGTAAGATCGTTAATTAGGATGAGCAATATGATGATATCAATCCTCAGTCCACTAGAAAAAAGAACTGTCTCTAGTAATCTTTTTAAAAAGATCAATCGTTAGGTGATAGTCATGAATTTTTTTAACCAACTGTGAGAAAAAGAAGACAATAATAATATCGTAGAGATGAAGAATGATGCTGTGTGGACTTTTTTTCTGTGAAATTTATACTGGATTTTTAATAAATAGCACATCTTATAAAAGTTCTAATCTTATTGTATGAGCACCAAGTAGATTAACTAAAATACTAAAGCTCTGGACGTTCAAAGTAGCGGCTTCGTGGAAATCATAAGTATTAGTCATCATCATGGTATATGTAGAATGATCGATGCAGTGGGCTTCAAATGTTGTGAAAGTTCCTTTCAGCGTTGGTATTCATACTTTTAAGCAAATGTACCCGATAAGCTTGCTCTTTAAGGGAAAAAGAACCCTTAGCATCCTATTTTCACCGAAAATAAAGAAAAAATGCTAAGAATTTTGTTTCAGAAATGCTTAGCTTGTGAATCTAGAAAAATTCAGGAAGTCGAATTTTCTGGAAATAATGCGATTAATCTGATCAGAGGCTTTGCCACGGTCATGAAATCTCCTTTCAATTAGTTGCTTCTCTAAGACATATAGGAAGTCTTAGACGTTGAAATATCTGACGATAAAATGTTGGGAATAAACATGAACAGTCTGTGGCTGAGACAAGCTAAAATATGAAACTGTTTAAATAGATCTTTATTTTTGAACACTTGATTCATAGTCGATGAATAGCATCTAACCCTATCAAGCTGAATATCATTTGATGCAAAATATAAAACAAAGTTCTTTCATCACAAATTTCAGTTTCCGTAAGGCAAGGTAATATACCGCGAAAGGAGATCACACTATTTTTGGTTCTTTCCCAAGTAAGTTTTGCTTCTCCAAAAACTATGAGTATTTATTGAGATTCTCTTTATTAGTAAATACAGCAAAGCTATTAGCAAATAATTTGGGAGGTATGGAGGACTTTCTGGATTGAAGAAACTCCACCATTTACTTCGCCTCTTGAAATTGATTCATTACCCAGTTGTTTATTTACTGTTAGGTTTCGGATTTGTAGCATTTTGTGTAGACCGAATCTAATTATTGACACAAATCACTTGGACTGTTCTTGTTATTTTTTTCGCAGGTCATGTACAACTCATGGAAGCCTTGGCAATTTACTTTGCCTAAAATTGGGTTGCTAAAGGTTTTATCCTTGTAGAAAACTGAGGTTATTGTTGCTATCATTATTCCCCTTTACTTATATAATTTCAACCGTGTTTAAATCTTTAAACCATTAAAAGGGCAATTTTTGTAGCAGTTTGTACATAAATGACATATTTTTTGATTTCACAAAACAGAAGTGTTCCCCTCTGTTTTATGGCCATAATAAATTTTAAATGGACGAACTTATACTTCTTTCTAATAACTTATTAATAGTTTGGGGACGAAAAGTAGAATCTCAAAAATGAAATAGAAACAAACTCAACAAAAAACAACTACCCTGGCAACAAATGCCGAAAAACAAGTTGCTGATGCAAAAAAGGTAAGTAAAAATTGATTGCTGGCATTTTCACAAGATGCCATAAATATGAGTTGGTTTATTTCAAATGTGCTTAGGAATACTAGCATCTATGGCGGGTGGTCTTTATTGGTATCACAGTCGTATCGGTTATATTGATGGAAAAAATCTACCTTTACCAGACCTTGGAGATCTTTGAGACCATCAGGAAGGGATCAATATGGGACCTCGCACTCTACAGTCTTCCTTTTGCTTTTATATTTGGAGTAAAAAATACCCTAATTCAGGTTGTCGATCATTTTATTCATTATTTTTTTGACCCTCTTTGTGATCAGTACTACATTAATCATTAGAAATTTCCCAAACTCGAATAGCGTAAAAAAAGATGTTTCACTCTCGTAAAATGGGGATATTCCTTAATCTACTACGCCATCAGCAGTGTTGGAGGCTATATGATTCTCCAACAAACCAATACAATGCCTGCTTGGCTAGGTGGATCAGGACAGTGCATGAATATATACAATAACATGCCATACTTAAATACAACATTCGGAATGAAAATTTTCTATATTTTACAGTTTGGAAAACACTTTAGCAGAACTTTCTCCCATGTCTTTATCCGATCAGAGGGTAATTTCTTCTAATACGCCCTACATCACAGTCTATCAACTTTCCTGATAATGTTCTCGTATTTAATGAATTACTGGATAGTTGGCATATGGGTTCTGTTCTTGCATGATGTGAGTGATTTTTCCTTGATTCTGAGTCGTGCCTACAGAGTAAAGATTTACTAATATATATAGTAAGCAAGGGACAGAAGATAATGGCTGCTACAAATTTTTTATGGGTTCAGCTTTACGAGTTGGATTGGCACTAGAATTATCCTTTTCTGCTCATGTTGCATCTTTCCATCGCTTCATGCTGCGGTTACGTTAATGGACGTAAAACTCACGCAGTAGATCACGCAGTAGATGGTGGATGTAGTAAAGTTTCCAAGCTATTTTATGGTATTAATGCTGATAATACTGGAAATTCTGCAGTTGTTTTGGACTTATTATATAGCTCAGTCGTTTTTAGCAACCAGTGTATCAAAAAAGCTGGCCAACCATAACTATGATTGATTGCTGATGGATTTATTTATTGATTAAGTTGACTGTTTCATAAAATATCGTGTCAAATTTAACGAATATATTTCGATATAAACATACTTACAATCGTTCTTTTTAGTTCCTATGTGCATATTGTCATTGATAAGCACTTAATTCAGAGTGTTAAACATTTGACTTAATATCACATTTGAATTCAAATATACCCTCAAACATGTAAAGCTAAAAGCAAACGAAAACTTAAAAACTGATTTTGAGTCAAACACAGCAGATTTTCGACGATTTAAGATCGTTAGGCTATCCTAATCTCTTAAAAATAAACTTATCTTCCAAGCCAGCCGAGATACTGTCGGCGTATTTCCAAGCTACGAAATCGAGAATGTAGTTGATTGAGTGGCTGATTTCCCTGTGTTTTCCTGATTATAATTAATAACCCGAGTACCACATTCCACTCTCCAAAACTCTCAGTGATACGCAAAGTAAAGATGATTGAATTCAGAATTGAGCAGTTCTCTATGGAAAATAGGTGTCATGCCATTCAGCAGGCACACTAGGACAATGGATTACTAAAAATACGTGAATGGAATGCTTGGGTACTAAAATGCCGTAAAATTGATATTTGATCTCACAAAGTTTGCCCGGAAGGACAAATACATGCAATTTAGGAAATCTTAGAGAGAGCAAAACGATTA
Organism: Longipedia americana; assembly: GCA_028571025.1. Lineage (NCBI taxonomy): Eukaryota > Metazoa > Arthropoda > Copepoda > Polyarthra > Longipediidae > Longipedia > Longipedia americana. Next base: position 6,758 of record JAOWAT010088892.1, read on the forward strand.
CACATTCGGAACCTGCCTGAGCCAATTATTTGAAAACTATGAATCTCTAGTGAACAGATAGTATGATCCGTATGGGATCACTTTTCCGGCTGCCTATAAAGATACTGATGACGATAGTCTTACTTAAAAATTCATGGAGATAAAGAGTGAACTTGAAGAAGCTCCAGTTTCGGGGAAGTTTTAGGAGTAAAATCAAAATGAATGTGAATAGATGTTTTAGGAAGTTTAGAAATGTAAAGTTTAGTTTTAAGAGAAAATGCAAGCTTTGCTCAACACTGTTCATAACCTGCAATCAGATCACACTATATCTCCCTAGTTTTTGGATAGGCTCAATAAATCTGAGGGAAGTAATTTAGTTTCGGATCGAACCTTAAATATTTCTTCTTCTCTTCGTGAAAAAATTAATGCTTTGAAAAAACTCAAAACGTTAAACCAATTGAGTCAGATTGACTTTCTCAGTTGTATACGCAAAGATGTTTAGAAAATTCTTGAGCAATGAAAATACTGTTCTGTGATTTTTTGTGTGAAAATATAGATAATTAGATTAGTGAAGTGTTGAAGAAGTTTACAATAGGGAGATTTTTACATCAGTATCTCTGCGATTTTCTATCAATGGATTTTTTTTGAACTCTACTCTGTGGCTGCTGCGCTTGCCATTTTTTTATCGCGTAGACACCCAAATAAAAGAATTTTGCCTTCGGACAATCAGCCGGAATATGCTAAGCATTTGCATTTTTCAATTGAGTTTTCGCTGTGCTTCGATAGCTCATCTTCTTTCTTAACTTGGATACGGGAAAAGTTCCTTTCAATAATATTCAAAAATATTAATAACTACTGATTTATTATGGGATGAGTATTATGTTTAATAATGATCAGCTTAGAGCTGTTAGTCCGTTGAACATTATTGGCATAAAGCTTATGTCATGTTGAGTGTACTAAAGCTAAATAAAAAGTAAAGTAAGCACTGAATGGAGTACTTTTGCGTTTTTCTTGTCTTTCATTGGCAGCAGCAAAGGTTTTCCGAATATCCTTGGAATTTTTTGGAGATTGAACTTTTTCTGTGCTAAATCACCAATCCAATCGGAAGATCTCTTAATCTTCAGATATGTTTTATGATATTTCCCTTCTGCCTTGTGCACCAGATGCTCCTAAATGATATTATTCCCAGATTAGGCATCAGATTTGATCATCTGGAATTTTTCAAAGATGAAAAAGAGTCTGTCTTTGGGAATGCAGGACTATTTCTTTTCCCAAAACACGGTATAGTCGGTTGTTTTCTTTAGAATTGCATTTTTGTGCTATGTGGTAAGGGGTAGAATTTGAAGGAAGTAGTAGACATCCTCATATGAGAGACACTATCGATCTTTATCCAGGATTTAGGAAAAAATCGCGTATTTTTTGTCCAGAGTTTTTTTCTTTTCGTTATAAGCCCGGAACACTTTTGAAAGAACCCAGAAAACATCAACTTCCATAGTTTCGAGTCTTTTTCTCTCGCTCCCGATCTATAAAGGGTCAAAACAGTCAATCAGAGACAGAAAATTATACACTCGGTCGGTGTTTTCCTAATTGACCTATCCCTTCACCGCCAGAATCTTTATAAGCTAGGTAAGTATTTCTACCTATGATTTATCAAAGCAATCGTTCAAAATAATCGGAAGTTTTTCCTCAACTTTGGTCAGTGGAACTTTCAGTTTTGACTGATTAAACTGTCCCTGTTTGCTTACAACGCCAAGGTAGTAAAATGTTTTCACTGCAATGTCCATGTCTAGTGTTCCTCCTTTTAATAAATAGTCATAAGTTTTCATTCTCGGAGAAAACTATCTAAAAGCGTTGAATATCTTCAAATCTAGGGCGTTAAAAGAGTTGGTCGATGACTATTTTTGGGGCAGATATTTGCGACTTTAATTAACTGAACTTTAATAGCCTTTGAAGTTATAAATCTAGTAGGCAAGTGGAGTTATTCTGTGATAATAGTTTGAAGGGTGGATGGCAATGTTCTTTAAACTTCTTTGAGATGGTTTCTCTTGGTATTAATGAAACAATTTGCAGTACATGCCTATAACTGGGAGTATCACGTTATTAGTGAATTTTTTGGCACTCTGGTAGTTTAAATTGTTCGCTGGAGTCGATTTTTTGAGATTGTTTATTTTGTGCTTTAACTGTTTAAGTTACAAAATTTTCTTGTAAGACACGCATCCGACGAGCTGGCACCCGGTAAAAACTAACGTGGATTTAGAGTTTCCCCCCGTTGAACTTTAAATTTGACCCCGAATTTTTTCTTGCTAGAGAGAGTACATCTACAAATGAAATTCATGCTTATTTATGATATGATTGGTTTTTTTCCGATTCCTAAAATAGCGAGCTCTGTTTGCTTAATGCTTCATCTTTGATATGCTGTCCGCTTCTATCTGAGACCCGTACTCAACCTACCTTGGCAAGTTTTTCGAAGTTAGAAATAGTTCTCCTCTATTCAGACTATTTTTCGCCGCTTGTCGGTGTTAAGTCTTAATGTCTCTTGGGATTTCTGCTTAAGTATCCAACTTGGTCGGTGAAGGTAAAAAATTTACGGATTTTTGTTTACGAATCATTCCATCTTAACAATTTTTCCTTGTTCTGAGGAGACTTGTTTTTTCATCTGCATTTGCACCTACATTTACATTGACACCTACATTTGCATTTATTTTTTATTAGAGACTGTTAAGAGATATCTTTCCTTCACTTGAATCGATTTTAAATGAGACACCGCTTTATTCCAACCCTTTTTTTCTCTGTTTGAGGTACTTTACCGATTTTACCGAACGTAGACTTTTAGGTTTTTAAAGATAATAATGTTATTCGTTCTTCTATTGCAAGTTGTTGACCTTCTTTGTAGAATTTTGATGTGATTGTTTTGACAACGTTTTAGAGTGGTTCAAGTGGTTTAATGTTCTACTATTTTGAGTTTTTTTTCTTTCGGAGGGATCCCGACTTTACGAGTTGCTGATCGTTGCTTTTGCAGATTCTTTGATATAAGTGTACTATTGTTTTTGCTATCCTTTCTATTTAAAATGCAGTTTGATCGAGTTGCTTTCACCGCTATTCAGAGGTTTTTTCTACTGTTTTGGTCTATATCTGTCATTAACGGTTTTGCTAACAATGTGTAACTATTTAACCCTCAATCCACTCGTGTCAACTGTTTTATCCTTGAATTTTTTGTGAGGATTGGTTCCCCTGTCAAGCTTACTCGGCTAAGCTTGTACAAGTTGACTGTCAGTTTCAACCGTAGAATTGACTTGAGTTTATCTATCAATTCCTTTGAATTTCTACTGTAGTTCTTACAAATTTGGCATCTGACATTCTTCCAATTTTTCGATTTTGGGATCCTAATCGTTTTATTCCTATGAGGACATCACTTCTTAAGTGTTTTGAGGGGCAAACTGCTAAAGGATCTTTCTAGCGTCCTGAACTGATAGATTCGGATCGTTTTCAACCATAAACTTTGCAATTCCTGACGAAGCTACATTGTAAAGATAAGAAAGATTCTATCTTTTCGGTTGTATGGATTTTTGGGAATGTTTAGAGTTGACTTTTTTTTTTGCCGGTCTCTTTGTCATCGAAGTTTTGGTTTTCAGTTCGCTGAGCTTCTTGAGCAGATTCCCACACCATTTATAGTATTTCTAGGGGTTATCTTTGGGAGGAGTCTAGTCTTTGGGTCTGAACCTCGATGTTTTGACCTATTTCCGCGAAGAAACTCCCTAAATCTATTATTAAGAGGTGGAAAATTGATCTGTGTTTAACTTCATCAGCAAGGAGATAAGTTGAGTGATACCTCCCTATATGAAATTAGTTTTGATTTTTTCGTTATGATAGATCTGTTTATAGATTTTCAACTCTTTTTGTAGACGTTTATTTTGTTAGACAGCCTTGTGAAAATTTTCCAGTATTTTTGTACACTTTTTATCGTGATCCGTTCGCATTTCCAGCAGTACTTTTTGGTATTTCTACACGTTCTTCGAAAGACTCTCATCGGCTACCTCCACACTCTTCTTTAAATTGATGTTCTGGTTTGCAAAGCAGTGAATCAAGTACTGGTAAACTTTGTGATACTCCTCTTGAACTTTCCCCAGTGTCTTTTTGAGTTATGAAGAGTATCTCCCAGCAATTAGGCACATTTCATGATGAACCGCATTTATAGAGTGGATTCTTTATACTATTATGGTCTCGCCCTTTGACTACGATTTTTCATAAGTTTACAGTTTTCTTTTCATCCATTTCTAAATTTATCGTAGCTACTTTCGTTACTCACCCATAAGATAGTTGCTTTTTGGAGGCACTGCTTGAGAATTTGTGGTATCCTGTTTGAGCTCGTAGAAATTTCTGGATGACCTTTGTTATCTCTTTGTGATAGCTAGTAGTTTTTCAGTGAATTAACCAATATTTTTGTGGTTTCTTTTATGAAATCTCTGACTGCCCTTTCCATTGTTTTACTGAGTAAAACTACTTTGTTAGGAACACTTAGGAATTGCGTTTATGATAGCATTTACAACCTAAGGTCTGTCGATTAGGGGATTATTCTAGTTTTTAACATGATTATAGGCTTTTATGAAGCAGTCTTAGTCGAATTACCCCCTTTCTTTTGACGGATTAATAAAATTCTTTTTTGGTTCGTCTTAAAGCCCGCTGTTTATCATTGTATCACTGCTTAAGCCTTTATTGACATTCTCCTTCTCAATTTTTTCCAGAACGACAGGCTTGCTGACTTTGATTCTCCCATTCAAAGAAGGCTTTCGCTGATTTTTCTATGACATTTTTTCTAATTAGAATATATCAATGGAAGAATATCTAGAGTGGAATCATCATTATTAAATTGTCAATCATTTAGTTTTCTGATCTTCTGGGGGTGATTGAGGCTTTATTCTTACTCTTAGCTACTGTCTACGCCTTACTACTAATTCTACGACTGACTTCTCGATTCTGATTCACTGTTGTCTTCCTAGAAGTTCCCGATTCTGTTAATATTGTTAATCAGTCTAAGGGATGGGAGGCTGCGTTATTCGATATTTTACGTCTAAAATAGCTATTTCTCGATTTTTTTCTGCGATTCTGGGGTACTTCTCAAGCAAAAGGGGTTTCCAGCAATTTAGAGCTTCTACAGATTCTGAAAAGACTGAAAAGAGGAAGGGTCATTGATATTATTACTGCAAATAGCCAGTATTTTTAGCTCCTATCTCCCCACCAGTAAGTTCAGATCACCTTCCTTCAGTCTAAATTCATTGACATTTTACTTGTTGAAGGAAAGCTACAGGGCGGATAGTTTTGGGAGTTTAGGGAAGTTTGAGAGACTGAGCAGTCCGCAGTCGTTGAATGTTGCATATTAGACATTTTTGCATTTTTCAATGAGTTTCGATATTTCGGGAGTGAATTCGGTGATATTTATTTCATCAAGGCACAGCTAGTCGATTTTGTAGAACTATCCATGCTCTTTTATCCTTTATTTAATTTTTTGGTAGGCCACCTTCTCCATAAGTATGATAAAAAATAATAACCTTTATGACGCAATTATCACAAAGTCAACGAGCATAGGAATAAAAATTGGTGCATTTGGGGGTCCAGTTCTCATTTCAAAGAATAATGTTGCATGTTACGCAAATATTGGTTTTAAGATTATTTTTCGGAAGATAAATATCATATAAATTTATTTCCTATAAATATATAACTGAAAGGCATGCACTATAGTCAGCATACCGATATCAAATCCTCCGATTCCAAGAAAGGAGGAAAAATTCACTCTGCTATTGAGAAGGCACAAGCCATCGAACAACGAGAACAGCTTCGTCAGATGATTACCGACAAATTCAATAAGGATTTTGCCAAAGGTAAAAAGAACATCTCGAAAATGATCGAGTAGATCGTTGCAGATTACTTCCTAAAAGAAAAGGTCACTGAATAGTCCTTAAGAGTACTCAAGCAAAATGTCAGTCAAGCTGTCGACTAATACAAAAGAAACAATCCAAGTGGTACTAATATAATGTTTATTCAGAAAAAGCTTCTTCCAAAAAATCACAGATTTCCCAACAGGATATCGCAGCTTAGAAGAAAAGCAACGCCTCCCAGAGATCGCAAAAGAGTGTGGGAAAGGAATCGGAAAAAGGTTCACAGAAATCTCAAAATAGGTCATCAAAAACATCAGAAACTAGTTCTGTTGCATCCAAGTCAGTTTACTGCGTTGAAGGAGATGATGATGATGAGTGGGCAACTCTGGTTAAGTTTGATACTGAGCTTTTTAAGAAGGAAAAGGAACTTGAAAAAATCAGATAATAGTAGTTTAAAAAGAAGATGAGGAGATAGCTCGATAAACAGATGGAATAAAGGAAAAGAAAGAAGTAATTTGAGAAAAAATAAACATAAGAATATGCTGCTCTCCAAGTTGAACAAGCCAAGAGCTACGATCAGAGAGAAAAGGAAAAAAAAGAAGAGTATTAGAGGAAAATAATGCAAGAAAAGAAAATGCGCGATAGGCAAGTGAAAGACTAAGCCAAAAGAAAAAAACACTAACATAAAAGGGAGGAGGAACTCGATTCAATGCTTGTAACCAAAATCAAAGAAGAAATATCTCTCGAATAGCAAGAACTGAGGGATCGGAAATAAAAGGAAAGACAGAGATTCAGATAAGTTATGGCTTAAAATTAGGAAAACCAGAAAAGACTTAAAGAGTAAGCTGAAAGAGAAAGACTTTAAGTATTTATTTTATAATCATTTAGGATATTCAAACCCAATAAGAGTATATTCGACTCCAAGACGAGCTCGAAAAGAAGAGAGAAAAGTAGAAAAACTAGCGATAAGAAAAAATCAAGGCTGTTATGGCATCATTTGCAGACTCAGTCATCAAGGATCAGAAAGAACAGATTAGAGCTGAGGACGAAAAAATGATGAAACACATCGACAACCAGCTCAAAAGGGAAAAAGAGGACGAAGAGAGAAAAAAAAGGGTTCAATAGGAACAGAAAAAACAGATGAGGGATTATCTCGCCAGACAAGTCGACGAAAAAAAACAAAAGGATATTTAGGAAAAGAAAATTGATGAGAAGCAGGCGTAGGTATGGAAGGAAGACACAGGAAACTTCTATCAGAACTAAAAAAACAAGCAAGAATACCTTAAGAATGTCTACAAGAATCACGAGTAAATCTTGAAGGCTCAGATGCAGGAAAAAGAGGACAAGAAAGCTCGAAAGAAAATGAATACTCTATAGCTCCTTTATAACAAAGCATTGATCAAAGAGGCTGCCGAGAGGGATGAGAATATCAGGAAAGCGAAGGTTTGATTTTACGTTTATGGAATAAATTCTTTAAGATTCAATTTGAAACATTTATTTTTTGTAACTTGAATGGCTTAATAGTAAGGAGGATAGGCATAGAAGATCGAGCCAGAAGACCCTTAGTATACCCTAGAAGATCATGTTTTATTTAAACGAAAGCAGGAGGTTCTCTCTAAAAGTTTGAAACAGATCCTTCAGTCCGGAGTAAGCTAACTTGAGCTAATCATGGACGGCACGACTTTCGCCTATACGAAACTAACTCTTCCCAATCGCGGAATTAGAGAGATAAATGAGCAGATATGGTAGTATCAGCATCTGAGGTAGTTTTTTTATCATTTAGAAAGATAGATGTTTCTTTCAATCTCCTGCAAAACATAAACTCTATGATCAATCTGAAGTATCTGATTGAACTAAACCTTTCCAGAAACCTCCTTCAGGAAGCAAAGTTTCTATCCAATGAGAGTATACTTGAATATTTGAAGTCCATTAATCTATCTGGAAACAAGATCAGTGCGTTGCCGCCAATCTACCTGCGAAATTTAAATATTTTGAATCTGAATAACAATGTTATCACTACGCTGTAGGATTTTTAGGGTCACAAAAAACTCCAAGTGTTGGAACTAAGGGGTAACAAAATTTGTTCCCTCACTGGACTTAAAAACTTAGCTTCGCTCAAGGAATTATATATTGCCTAAAATAGATTGTAAAATTTGGATGGCCTTGCGGAAGCACCTTCCCTCGTCAAGATACACGTTCGAAAAAATAAAATTAGCAAATTTTAATATTTCCCTTAAATTGAATCTCTAAAATATTTGAATTTGAGAGAAAACGCAATTTCCAAGGTTGCAGACGTAGCTTTGATTGGGTAAAGCGTTGAAAACCTCAACCTGTTAGGGAATCCAATCAGCGAAGAGCTGGGTGACAATGTGAAAAAAGAGATTTATATGAAGTTCAGGCACTATGAGAAAATAAATAAATCTGAGATTACTCCATAATAAAAGGAGTAGATCGACAAGTAGTACAAAGAAAGATTGGCTGAATAAGCAAGACTATAGGAAGAAAGAAGATTGGCTGAGGAGGAAGCAGCTCGAGAAGCAGCTGAAAAAGCGCAGTAACAAAATTAATAAGGTTCACAATGATGGTTTTAGCTCGATAAATGCTTATTTGTACTGATAAAATACTTATTAATTAATCGTTCCAGTCTATCTGCGAAGAGAAATGATCACTATTATCCTCTGTTTGCGATAATTTTCCACCACTCCGGCTTTTTCATAACCCCCTTGGAGTTCATGATGAAGTTGATATACTTTTCAAACCCTTTCCCATCAGGGTCAGCAAACGGAGATCCGATCACGACATCACAGGCTGAGATACTTTCCAATATGCCCAAACTTTCTTTGCTCACTTTTTCACAGTAATCAGCCATTATGTCTTCGATCATTCCATGATACTGATGGTCAATGAACTCATCCTCACGGAACATTTTTAACAGCCAAAGGATAAGAAGATCTTTTCCTACTCTTGTGTTGTTAGGGTTTTTGTATTTTTTTATGCTTCTAATGGCGGATTCTAAGTAGAAAAGATCTCCAATTGTCATAGCTAGACTCTTCCCAGTGAAAACTTGAACCTTATTCCAGGCGTCAAAGTCAGAAACCCCTTACCCTTTGAGCTCCATCATTTTCATGGCCAATTATTCTAGCTTAGTCTTGATTTTGAACTGAAGGAATTTGAGGGCACATTACGGAGACTGAACAAATTCTTAGTTAATGGTGATTTCAGTCTATGCAGGGGCCTATCTAAAAAGTATGGTTACGTTTGGGAGGAATGAGAGCAATTTGGAAGTAATTGGCTTCCCATTCATCGTTTTATTAGCCTGCTGTGTAGCATATCGAACTGCCTGTTGAATGAGAACAGTATTGTCTCCTTCCCATGTATTATTGATGTCATTATCGCTATAGAGGGAACCTAGTTTGCTGAAAGAGGAGAATCCATGGCCTCCAAGCATCTGTCTGCACTGCTTAATGCATTCGGAAGCAAACCATCCCGATTTGGGCTTTGTAACAGCACTAATAGCATGGAGTTCTTGCACAACAGTATTCTTGGGATCCAACATGTTTTTATGATTGGAATCCCACTCGTAAAGCATCTCCATGTTGCCCATTTGATATATGAAACATTGGGCGAGTAGAGGCATCATTCTCCTCTTTGTCAAGGGGTATTCTATTAAAAGGTTCTATCTCTCGCCTTATTTGTTGCTGAATTGTCGACGAACGCAGATGTATCTAATCGCAATAGTCAATGCATTCAAGGCACAGCCCGCAGCAGTCATCGCGATCTTGAATCTACCTTAGGACAGAGCTCCAAACATCAAACCGAATCTTTTGTTTTCGTCGGTGGCGATTGATCTAAACTTCCCACTCTCATCTACTCCTGATATCCTGTCTAGTTGATAGTCCTTTGGAATTCTAACATTATCGAATAAAATAAATCCGTTATCTATCTCATTCAATCCATTTTTTGGGCCACAGTCTCCGATTAGTACACCCGGTAAGAGCTTGTGAGTTCGTTTGTCTCTAACTGGAACGATATAAGGATGGATCCCATAACATTTCCCGTCTATATAAAGCTGGGCCCAGATTACTGCCATATTTGCGACATTAGCTGCGGCACCAATCCAAAATTTCATTGCTACGTTTAGAACATTCAAATACCTTCTTTGGTTGGCGAGTTGATAATGAACTCTTTATTTTGATGATCATAATGAGCCTCGGTTAATATTCCTCGAGCATTTGAACCATGAAGGAGTTCAGTAAGACCGAAACACCCAATATCCCTGAGATCGATGGCTGCATCTGCAAATTTCTGATGCTTTTATGTACCAAGATTCATAATTGTTTTACCATAAAGTGTGAGGTGAACATTGAATTTAACTGTTAGTCCCTGCGAATAGGTGGTCATTGCATTTGATAGTAAGCTGAAAGCGTTGGGATTTGTTCTCATTACATTGGAAGTGAGATGCTCAGTGTTATTTTTAGTGATAAACATCAGCTCTGCCGAGTTTTTTCTCATTTCCTCCCTCGAAGACTCTAGTAAATTGTAATGTTTGAACTTATCTGGATTTTCTCTGACAACTTTTAAATATTTTGTTCTTTCGGCATGGTTTGGTCCATAAAACACTCGCATCATTTCTTACTTGTCTATTGTAGACTGTGATCGCCAATCTTCAAAACTTTCCAGCTTTTAGGCGATAAGATGCTTCTAAAGTCGTTGGAGTCTATTCATAGATATTGTTCTTTGGTTATTAGTTATTATTACGCCATACCTTTAGATGATCGAAATAAACAAAATAGTAACGTTTGTCTTTTTTCGCGTAATCAAATATCGGAAGCTGAAATATGGAAAAGAAAATTTCTCGAAAACTAATAATTGGTATCTCAATATTTTTTTATTTGTTCCTTTTTTTTGTTAAATATCCCAATCTTTATTATTAATAGTGATCATTTTCCAATCATGATAGGTCAACTTCAGAGAAAACTGGTTGGAGCAACTATACCAGTGATTAATATTCATGGTGGGATAAGGGCATAAACGTACTGATGTGTTAGATAGCAAAGAACCGATCATGTGGAGAAAAGGCTGAAGAAGATCAATACAAACACAGCAACTGCATTAGCGGTTTCAATAAACTCTCCGGGTGGTCTTCCTGTCCAGAGTTAGATTATATGCAACAAAATAAAAAGATTTGCGACCCAGCATAATCTTAAAATTTACACATTTGCTCACGATTTAGCAGCATCTGGTGGGTATTTTATCTTGAGCATTGGAGATCATGTGTATGCTGATCGTACTAGTCTTGTCGGCAGTATTGGGGTTGTCTGGTTGAAAATGCATTTGCAAGGTTTATTGGATGCAACCACCATTGACTATAAAAGCATGTCATCGAGCGAGTAATTGTTTTTTTACACAGAAACTTGCTGAATGATGTCTTCAGTCCTTATAAATAAATGCAGGAAAGTCAGAAGCAATACATTAAAACTTTGTGTGAAGATACCCATGCGAAGTTCATTAATCATGTCAAAAAATACAGAGGTAATAAGCTTAAAATCGATGATAAAGTTTTTAGTGGATAAGTTTATTCCGGGGAAGATGCTGTACAAAATGGATTGGTTGATGAAGTAGGCTCAATGGTTGGTGTTTTCGAGGAAAAATATCCCGGAGTCAGAATAGATTTTTAGAAACAAAGCACATCTATAAAATCCAGGATAAGAAATCTCATATGAAATTTGTTTACCCAGACACATTCGTTAGTTGTTTTATTTTCTCTACTTAACCAACATTAATATATTGACTTGACTTTGGTATTAATATCAAGATTTTATAACTTAAATGAGGACAATTCAGACGGCATTCGACGAATTCTAAAAATCTAAAGTCAAATTCGCTCAGCAACTTGCAGACTTTGCAGCCAAACCACAAAATATTGATAATTTGTATTCTTTAGGCGTTCTAAAGCAACTCAGACCATTGCTTTTAGATCCTACAGTTTCCATACAGAATAGTGCAGCGTTAGCCCTTGGGAGAATTGCAAATCATTCTGAGAAACTAGCCGAAGCTGTGGTTTAGAATCAGGTTCTCCCTCAGCTAGTCATGTCTTTGGCACAGCAAAATGTAAAAAAATTAATATTTGAAGGTATTTTATAAAAAGGCCGCTTGCTTCGTGCTGAGATCTCTTGCTAAACATTCGAGTGCTCTCTCAAAATCAATAGTCAATTGTGGAGCTCTTGAGAGTCTGGCCATCTGTGTTGAAGAATTTGATCCTGGAGTGAAATAATCTGCGGCTTGGGCTCTAGCATATGTTGCTAAGTAATATGTTCCCTATATAAAGACACAACTAAAACCTCGCAAGATAAGTATCCGATTCTGGATGCGTTCCCGGTCTGGTGCTTGCTCTCCAGTAGCCAGATCCAAATTTAAAGCGGATAGCAGCACTTGCAATAAACGAGGTTAGCAAACATTCCATGGACCTAGCGCAAGTGACGGTAGATGCTGGTGCAGTTCCTTATCTGACTCAGAACATAAACCATCATGATGCTCAGCTTAAAAAGCAAGTCTGTCAATGTTTATCAAATATTGCTAAACATTCGTTAGAAATGGCCGAAACTGTTTGTGGTTCATAATTGTTCCCAAAGATCTTATATAAGCTGAAGGACCATGATTAAGGTGTGAGAAAAATGTCAGCGTCAGTGATCCGTGAGGTTGTTAAACAAAGTCCATAAATGGCAAAATTGTTTGTCTAGGCTGGAGGTATCACTGCTACCATTGACTTTTTAAACGAAAACAAGGATGTGACTCGAATGCCAGGAATAGTAGCTTTAGGTTACGTTGGAGCCTATAGTTAAAAATCTGCATGGTCCATAATTTAGGGCAAAGGAGTTAATATCCTTAAAAACTCTCTGATTCAAATTCCTGATGATCTTGTGAAAGGGGCAGCAGCTTGGGCGCTTGGTCAAATCGGGGGTCATTCAAACCGACATGCTAACTCTTTAGCCGGGGAGGAGGTATTGACTCACTTGCTAGCAGTTTACATTTACAATAACAGCACGGAGGAACTGAAAAAGAAGGCTAAGAAAGCAATAAAGAACATAGTGATAATGACGACATAGTTGGTTCCCTTGTAGCCAATAATAGAAGTACGTTTCATAGTAATTAAGGATTCGCCTCCGTAGATACAGGTGTATTTAATCAAACAGATTGCTAAGATAATCGCGAAGGACAAAGAAGCCAAGAAAACATTTGCGTCAAATTAAGGGCTTCGAAAAATCCAGCAGATTAAACCTGAGGAAGGATCCAAATTACGGTAGGCTATTGAATAGCTAGTTGCGCTATACCCAGCTGACATTGCGCAATATTATTCGTCATAGTATTAGAATGTTTTGGTCAGCAAGGTTTGACACTGGAGCTACACATGATCTACAAACTGAGACTGTCTTTTTGCATTTTGCTTTAGCTATTCTCAATAAAGTAATATTCGGAATAAATTATCATTTTGTCGGTCCCATGTCTGAAAGACTGAGAATTCACATTATTGTACACTTAGATTCGTCCTATAAATGATCTCTTGTCTGGTCAGTTGATATGAACTCGACGATTTCCAGCCTTCCTTCTTAATTAACTCTATAAAATTAAGACTATGCTCCGTTTTTGTGAAGATTCATTTCTAGCTGAGTATAACCCTATTTCTTATTGGGCTTTTAAAGCGATATTTCGGCAGGGGCTATATGAATTTACCGTTCCATGACCTTGACTGTGTACATTTATTTCTTTTTCGGCAAAAGCAAGTTAATTAGCTATTTTTTCCCACTCTTCTGAAACAGAATAAATCCTTTATAGAGTGATAGTGGGTCTTGTATTCTGATGCTGATGGTCTCCAATGTTAAACAATCATTGTCATCAGAGCTGATCATCTCATAAAGCTCACAGACTCTAATCATTACACCAGTTTGGTTGGTTGAAAAATTTATATCTTTTTCCAGATTGAAATCAAGATAGAGGTTAATTGGATCAATCTTTCCCGACAATATCTATCTCTGACCTACTTTTCCAAAGCTAAAAAATTTTTTGGAGTAAGCAGCGGTTGTGTTACCTCCTAGAATCAGGATGAAAGACTCGACATTATCGGTTCCGAATTTTTATGATGCATTCATAATTATTGGATAAATTCTCCCTATATTCAACTTGATGATTCTCTGCTTTAGACTTATCGACCAGCGATCAATCATAAACACTTCGATATACTTAGACCCATCGACCTCCTGATCTGAAACCACCATAAACCCACCAGTAACAAGCAGTAAAATAGTATCTTTCACACTGTGAATAAAAAGGGTGGGATTGTATCGTTTATGTTTTACAGGGAAACTGCAAATTACTTCGTTAGTTTTGAGAGATATCATTACGACTTGTTGATTGCTATTAGAGAAGCATATTAAACGGCCGTTAACCCTGTCATATTATAAAATGGGAGAGTAATATTAGTTTTATTTGAGTTGAATAATGCTTTTCGGCTTTCTTTGAGTAATATCCTCATCATTGGCGTATTTATTCGGGTCTTGCTATTTGAACTGTTAATTTTCCGGTAGCTAATAAAGATAAATAGCGTGTTTTGATGCTATATAGCGGCAAAGAACATTGACAGATTTTTTATTCGACACTCCGACGTTTACTTGATTTTTCCTGCGATATTGATACCTGTATGCTTTAAATGTGGTATTTTTATAGGTTTCGCTAGTTTTAGGCTCTCTGGGCTGTAGACAGTGATAATTTTACCAGTAGTGGTCGTAGTTCATCTTTAAAAGTTCAGTGAATCTTGGAACATTTTTCTCCAACATTTGAGAACCTGATAGCAGTTCTCCAGAAGAATCGTAATATTGTTCCATGCCGCGGTAAGAATTGTTCTAATACAATCCTCTTGACAGAGATGAGTACTATCTGGTCACGGAGCCACAGGGTTTTCGTCCTGATGTGTAGTTTATCGAGAGACTGTTGTTTTTCACACCCTATTCTGGCATCATGCTCCTTTATTTGATCTTTGTTCCGGGAATTTCAGGAATTGAAGCACTGATTTTGATCTAAGGAATCGAGCTGGTGAAGGTTTAAGTTGAAAAAGGGTTTGACACGACCTGGGCAAAGTTGTGGGTGGACTCTTTGTTCTTCATATTGAGCTACTTCATAGTGTCCTTCCTCTACTAGAGGGAAATTTAATCTGATTTTTCCGAACCAAAAGGATTCGATATTTTATTTGAAAAATTATTGGTTTGTTCTTTTTAGGAGTTCTGTTTTCCGATTTTGATTTCATTGTAGGCCCCCTTCTTCCTGAAACTGCTTGAAGCAATCTTGCCTGAAGCGAAAGGATTGCCAACTTAGCCCTAAAAGTTATGTGATTGACCATTTTTGGCTGGGCTAGACCCTGATTCTTTCTTTGTAATGCCGTTTGACTGACTGGGCCTCATGATTCCATTTTGATTTTAGGCGAATGGATTTACCAAATCATCTTGAAATTCTTTTAGTTTTTTTGGATTTTCCGCCTTATTATTACTTTTCTAGGATCTTTTTTCCTTGGCAGATTCCTTGTCATCCTCGAACGGATTTATGATGTCGTTTTTAAATTGATTAGAGTTCTTCCGAGAAGCTACTTATTTTTTTCCCTTTCCAGAGACACTGCTTTTCGCAGAATTACGATCACTCTTCTCTGAGTTTTTATCACTTGCAAAAGGATTGACAAGATCATTCTAAAACTTATTGTGGTTAGTCTACGACGACATCTTTCCAATTTTTTGACTCCCTTGGGAGTGTTATTTCGACAAACTGTTTTCATTTCCGTTTTTTCCCTCGTTGGTATATGACTGTGATGCAAAGGGGTTGGTTAAATCGGCTTTGAATGCGTGCTCGGACGATTCCTTTTTCAATTTTTGATTAGAATATCCAGTTTATGCCATCTATTCTTGCAATGTTATAGGATGGTTATTCTCACTAATATTAGTTCATAATATTTAAATAGCAAGAACGAATACAGACGAGAATATAATGATTAAAACGTGAATTTATTCAAAATCGAGTTCCATTTTTTTTAGAAGCAAACAATTCCTCCTTTTTGACGCATATCTATTAGTCCATAGCTCCCTCCCTCAAAAAATTGAGAGAGTCAACGTCTCCAAAAGGTTTCAATTTTTTGCTAGATTTTATAGCCACTCTCTCGCCATTGAAGTCAATTTTATCCTAAATCAGATGGGAAATACCTATTTAATGTCTTAAACCATAGCTCCAATAAACGGAAAGCGAACCACACCTCCTTCCTCACTCTTGGTATTTTTATTTCTTTCGATTAGATTTTTGACAATATTATACTTCCCTCGAAGTTCTTCAAGTTTCTGTTGCTTAGCAGCTAGACTCTGCTTTTACACTTTTTCTCTTTGAATGAGAAGATCGTGTTATTCGGTGGCTGTAATTGAATTTTTTTTAGAGCGCCTTTAGCCAACGATTTTCCTGCCTTCCTTTCTAAGAATTCCGAGCGCGATGAGGACGTTTAAAGCATCGTAAACTCGTCTTTTAATGTTCTGCTAATCTTTTCCCTGAGATGTTATAATTTTGTTACATCACTGTCCAATTAACTTTATTGGTAAAGTTCATCTACGAGTTTGGTAGCGACCTATTTATAGGTAGCAGATTTCATTTCAAGGACAATTTCAAAGGCCCTGGATGAAAGTTTGCGAAGTCCTTTTTCCCTGGGTCTGGAAACTTTGCCGGTCATAGGGTTCTTTTCCTGGGCCTTCTTACCGGTGGTAATGATGTACTACTCATCTCGATAAATTTTCCTTGTTCCTGAAAAATCCGTGGGTCTTAAATGTTCCGAGTAGTTTTCGTGTTTGACTTACGGCTACATGGGATACTCGGGCATGTCTTCCTCCTCATCAAAGTTTATTTTGCGGCGCATGGTGTGCATTTGAGGAATGGAGACCTCATTATTGGAGAACATGCAGGGAAGGTAGAAATCATCGAAGGGGTTGTCTTGTTATTGGGGTTTGGACCAGGGAGACTGCAACATATTCATGGGGGTGATTGGCAAATTTTGTCTTACAGCAACTGGTGATTTATTAAAAAATAGTCGATCATGATCATGGTCTTGCATCGAATCCTATATCGTGTTCCTGTGTTCCTCCTTTATGAGTGCTAAATGAAATCACTACTACCTTCAGGTGTTTTTGCAATTGGTGATTGGAATAAGTCCACTTGCCAGTTCGTCTACTTACTCATTGATTTAACTAATAAATAATATTCGGAATTAAAACCCCAAATTCTCTAGCGCGCTTACTAGCAAAAACATTAATTACTTCTCAGTCTTCTCTTTTACAACCTTAATCACTCTTCAGAACACTCGTGTCTCATTCAATCGTGAGTAGCTTTAAATTATTATATGATAATTTTTAAAAAAATGGCTCGAAAAGCTATTATTTTCTATTTTACTTAACTAATCTTACCACAGGCTAGTAAAAATTCCGCTAAAACATTGGGAATTTTCAGCCTTGTTGTACAATTCCTGTAAAACAATATTCATTTTGTACTTTCAAACAACCATCAACTGTTCCCTAGGCTTTACAAGCTTCTTTTTAGAAATAACTGCTTCATTATTTACCTACTTGAACAGGAAATGACGATACAGAATCGAGTTTACGCAGAATAAGTAAAGTTTTTAGCCAATGAAAGCATAGAAAATAAAGTTTTTTTCTGATCAAAAATCTAGTTAAAAGACTTATGATTTTCAATACTCCTTGCAAGTGCAATTTGATATCTTGACAGTCATAAAAATATTTTTATATCCACATTAGTCAAAATGCTCAGAAAACTCGGTGCAACTGGTTTTTCCGGTCTCCAAAAATCAATTTTGCAGGTTCGCATGGTCAGCAACTTCAGTAATGCATGGAAAGACAAGGAAGAGGGGGCAGAAAAAGTTTTTATCGACAAAAAATAAAGTAAAATTAGATGATAATTCAGGATAACATCTGAAAAAGTTGCTCAACAGGTTGTAAGAGGATTAGTCCAATCGAGTTGAAAAACAGGATGAATTTGCTAGGAGACTCAAGTAGATTCTCAGAAACTATCGTGTTGATAATGAGGCTTTTGAAGCAGAGGTCCTCAACATTCATAAAAACCTCTGATCGTGATAGATGGATGCATCAAAATTATCATACTCGTGGCTTATTCTCGTCAATGCAATGTTAATTAATATTACAGGAATCATTGCTTTCGAATAAAGTGTTGCAGTATATCACGGTTTATATCACGGTTGCAGAAGCTTTAAAATTCCATTTTGATGAGCTGGTCTTTTTCTGTGGGTTTTTCGAATGTTTCTTTAACAAACTCATGACTGGTGTAGGCAATATTTTTGTTTGCTTCACTTTATTTTATGAACGATAGTGTAATCCAGTCTGCTATTCGCAGTAGTTTTTATTAGAAAATAAAATGGAATTCGATTTCTATATCGCCTCGTGCTTAATTTGTGAGTATTTTCCATTTTTATTTCCTAATTTATTCCCATAAAAAATTGTCCTTTACTCTTCCATTTTTTTCATAAATGTTTAGTCTTTCTATCATTGATACTTGGAAATTTGGCTGTGTTTCTGAATTTTCGGGTAGCTATTTGTATTATATTTTTGATTTGCGTCAAATACTTCTCAAAATCACCAAGAACCCAATGATGTAATTTCTCAAAGAATAGCAACAGCACTAAAAAAATAGCGAAATCTCCGATAAGGATACATTTGACGAGATTTATCAGCGATAAGACAGGCTTCTGTGGGATAAAATGATTGAATACTGTAGTACAGTCGCAGATCTCGACTGTTAAAGCCAAAGCACGGAGTCTGGAAACGAGTAACTAAGGAAAAAGAAAAAGAAACGCTAATACAAAAAGCGCAAACGGGAAAGACAACGCAAGTAGAAAGGTACATCTTGTCGTTTATTCCAAGAAATTTTTCTCAATAGTTTGCGTTCCTTGCTAAACAGAATATACCAGCTATAAATCACATACGAGCTGAAGGCATAGGAATTCAAGTAGCTGTTCGAATCAAGCCTAAGCGAAAGTTCCTTTTACTAACTGGTAAACGATATAATCAAGAAGCAAGTTGATGTATAACATTAAAATAACTCAGAATATAAGATAGAACATATGGGGTTCTGTTCAGAGCTTCACTTTCAGATAAAAACTGGCATTTGATCTTTTCTTTGTCAAGGCCATATTTGACGAATATGTAAAACTCAGAAAAAGCAGTCCTGAAGTGTAGAAGGTTATCAACGGATTCATAAACCGCAGGCGGATCAATCAAATAGACTACCACAAAAATCTAGATTCTAACACGTTCAATTACCTGATAAAAACTGACACCGATATAAAAGTATGATTTTTGTTAAGTAGAAAGCGTTTTTTGACTCGTGTCAGCGGTTTTTGATCGAAAATTTGGACCCCCATTCATTTAAGAAATAAAAGATGATGTTGAATCATATGATTCAAATTTTGGATGACACAATTTTGAATGAATTTGACTTTTAAGAGGAAGACTACTCTGAATCAGATTAAACTCTGCAAAATAGTGATAGAAACAAGCAGAAGGGAAAGAAGGCTAAAAAGAAAAAAAGTAAAAATAAATAAAAATGCTCCTTTAGGGATTAAAATTAGAATTAAGTTACCTAAGACTTGATTACGAAGAGACTCTAAATGATGGAGTTTTCACTGTAAAAATAAACTAGATTACCATGCAATGTTCACTAGTAATGGGTGCAAAAGATCACCGAACAGTTGGATCAAACGTGATAGACATTTTTGACCGCGAAGTCAATCGCTGATATATCAAATATGGTTGCATTTCAAAACTTTAATGATTATAAATTTACTGTGTTTGATGGTTGCTATTCAATATTATTTTTAAAATGTCACATTCAGGGTGGGGATTCTCCTAAAAAGGCAACGCAAATTTAAAAACAGATCAGAAGGTCGAAACTAAAAAATAGGCATTCTGGTAGATGGCAAACTAGAATGTCATTGTCGTACCAGATATCGACGCAGAAACTGCAGCAATCCAGCAAGACGTTTCAAACCCAGTGGGGTTACAAATGGAAAAGCTGGTTGACTTCTACTAACTACAAATATAGACGAGGAAAAACACTTTACCAGCAACATAGTAAGGAGTTGATATAAGTATGTTGTTAAGTTCTATGAGAACCAGTGAATAGGTTCAGGAAAACGATGAAGCTTGGTAATTTTCAAAACTAAAAACCTAAGTTTATTAGCTAGTAAGTAAATTGAATAAGCCACTGTGATCTTGTCTACTAATGAATTAAGCTCATTTTCTATCAAATTTTTGATTCTGTTATACTTATTTTCCCTATTGTATCCTGTCTGTTGCCTTGAAAGCAACGAATTATCGGATGAAAGGGACCACGAAACTGATCGCTGCACTTACTCTGTGACTTTGATCCAGAGTGCTATGTCAAAGAAAGGAAGTCGGATGAGTTTAAGGTGCCCACCTTTTTTGATCTTATTTTTATAGCATAAAAAGTTGTAGAAGAATGGATAATAGAATATATCAATAGATATTTCACCCCAAAGGGTGTATTGTTGCTATCGTGTTACAACTTTTTACTCTTTTCTTGTTCTTTCCAATTTAGATTTATCGTTTTTCTTACTGGCAGAAGACCACCATCAAAAAATACCCGCATATGAGAATGGAAATTAACATAATAATCGTAGCTGATATAGCCAGCATATTTTCTATTGTATAGAAGGGATCCGTAGACGATGTTCCTAATAAGTAAAAGATAAACGCCAATCCAGCCGCAAGTCCGATCATAAACAGAATTAAAAGAACAAATAAAAATGGAGATACTCGTATTCTCTCACAAAACTCTTCAAAGGATCTACATCTCTTTTCCAGGATAATGTGGAAGTTAATATCTTTCTGGCACATTTAACAAGTCTTTTTCTGTGGGCAGTTGACTTTTAGCTTTGATAAAGCGCGTTAAGAGTAGCAATTGGTTATCCATTTTTTAAGGCAATCACTGTGTACAAATTTTACGCTTCCTGTGCATGAGCATGGGCTTATCAATGTACCGCCTTCCGAAACTTCCTTATCTTAATCCAGACAAATCCTACACTCCTTATTGCGATCCGAGAATTCTTCAAAAACAAAGAAGGACGTTATTGGTGCTTGTTTTGGATCGGTCTAGTTTTCCTCACCATTATCGATTAGGTTGCAAATAGTTGAAAATTAATTGGTCTTGTTAGTTTTGTTCGTTGAAGGTTCAAAACTTTTGAAACTCGGCTTCACACGTATTATATCTGTTTCTATCTCAATCGGAAACTATCTTTTTTTCATCCAACTTAATTATATTGTTCGTTCGATCAAAGAACCATATCCAATCAAAAATATATCTCCAAAAAATATTAATATCACGAGTGGTACCTTTACTTGGAGGGTGGAAAGTCAGTTTTTATGTTGGGTTTTTGACTAAAGTTTTATTTTAAACAGTTAGAGTTGAACTTTCTCTTTGTTGTCAAGCTTATCCGTTACTTCGGCGAGGTTTTTATCAATATGGCCAGAAACTTACTAAAAAATGGCTAAAGGGTAGTTATTTCCGACATCATTAAAACTTTACCAGTCATTTAGGTCCAAGATAATCTTCAAGATGTCGGCGAACTCATGAGCCAAAAATGTAGAATGGTTATCACTGAAATATCTAAATAGGAATAATCTCAATATTTTTAGTAAATTTTCTCCCTCTTTATCCGCTGTTTGCAAGTATTTCTTTGCCTAATTCCACTATGATTATGGCTGGTTGTTTTTTCTACCCGTTTTGACCTCTAGAAGCTTAAAAAAATTCTTGGAAATTAGAAAAAGCCGAAACAAACTTACAATATCCGTAGGAGAAATTTGTTCATAGTCTTTTTCGACAACATACGAGAGGGAGTTTGTAACCATTTTATTGGAAATGCTAAAAAAATCTCCTTTCTAATGATTATCTTATAACTCCTGGGATTTTAAGAAGCATTAAGCTTTTTAAAACAAAGTGTTCAAATCTTTTAAAGTTATAGCATCCAAGTACGACTTTATGTTTTGAGAAACCAAAAGGAACAGCGAAGATATGTACTAATTGAATCTTTTGCTTTGCATGTCCAACAAACTCGAAAGGTGTACTTTAAATAGAATAGGAGACATGTTTTCAAGCAAAATGCTTTCAACATCTAAAGAGGACTCTTGAAAATATTTTCTCCACAAAAATAGACAACGAAAAAACTAAGGCGAACGTTTTTCAAATCTACTGATGTCTTAGTTGCTTATTTTTGATGCTTTTTTTTCGAGGGAAATTAGGAAATCAGCCAAGATTTAAGGCTATAGTCGTTCTTAAAAGGTGTTTTTCATTATTTTCCCAAGCATCTGCGATTAGAGGTTCGGACTATTTTGCTGGAGCTAAAAGAGCTGTTTCTGATATTTTTTGACGAAGTCATAAAGAAGAACTGCATTTAGCCGACTTTATTTCCGCTCTAAAGCAATGTGTAGATTCATGTAGAGCTATCTGAGATATTTTATTTAGAGGTCGATTTCTTTGCTGGTTTGAATCAGAACGGGCAAAATTCTTGACAGACGATCAAACAAAATTTCATTTAGCGGGTGATATAAGTTTTATCTCATTTTTTCCTAGTAAAACCCTTTGATGAAATGGAACTCCTGCATGAAAATTTTGTTGAACATTCCACCGTTTGTATACTGAGGATTGTGGACTCCTGCCAATAGCGTTTTGGAGCTGCTAGCAATCGAAAGGACTCTTTAATAAGGAGGTCTGCGGGATAAAAAACTGCGAGTCAATATTTTCCCAGACAAAGCTTTAAGAAAAGAGTAGAGAGTATGCTAGTGAATGCTGACTCCAAAACGTGCCTTTAAGACTTCGGTCTTTTATCCGAGGTAGAACTTCAGGAACTCCAAATAGATTAAGGACTCCGTTGCTTGTGGATCGAATTTCAGATAGAAATTCAGCAGTAAGTTCAACTATTTGTTTGTAAAAAGATGGAGTCTTTTGATGAGGGTTTTTTCCATGTTGAGCAGAGATTACCTTGGCAATTTTAATTCTGGATATTATAGAGATAGCGCCAACACTTCTTGAGTCTCTTCTGATAGGCTCACTTCTGAACCCCTCATGGAGTCGCTCGACAGTCTTTCTATCTATCCATCCAAAGTTTTCAGTAGACGGCTTTGAATTTGCAATAAATTTTTGTATTGATTACCGGGGTCCAACTCAGCATCTTTAATATAGGAAGTATTATCGTTTTTGATTTCGGAATATGTTGTTTTTCCGATCTGATTATTATAATAAATTGGAAAAAGTAGTTTTTTCGCGTTCTTTATCTTCTTTAGTGTTGTTTTCATGGATTTAGATAGTATTTAAATTATAAATTGTGGTTTATTAAAAGGGGGCTATCTGTTTTCTTTTTGTATACAAAATAATGGAGATTTTGGAATTTAATTTCAGATAAGCATACAAATTCGAAAAAAAAGATTGCTATGAAAACTCAAAAATAATTATACCCAAAAGCAGAGGACTAATATCTCCATCACATTCCCTGCCAAAATAGCACACAATAATCCAATTTGGGCAGAAAGCCTATTTATATTTTTCCAAGCATGGAAAATGGTCACATTGGCGATTGTAGAAAATCGAATAGAAAATAGGTTGAAATGAGTGTAAATGTGCCCGAAAACAAGTCAAACGCACATGAATAAACATAAAAAATTATCTACGATAGAAAAAAAGAAGGTAAGGAGCATTCCATAGAAAAATGGGGGAAAAGACAAGCATGTAATACTGACCAGTAAAAAAGTTAGGAGTAGGGTAACTTTGACTCTATGAAGACAATATATCAAGCCACGCCAAAAATCAACAACTCGAGTTAGTCGACATGCTCTCAGTAAAGTAACAAGATTGATAACACTAAGAACCACAGTTTATTTACATTCAGAAAAAAGAGTTCGATCAGTGGATTAAGACAGATTGTACTGAGTCGGAAAAGACACAGGAAAACAACGCTCAAAAATTGAACTAAAGGTAGTTTCTTGCGAAGGATCAAAAAAAACTCGGACAGTGGACAAAACATCATCAAAAATAGGTAGAAAAGGGGAGACACTCATTAGAAAATGGGTCAAGATAAGTCCTGAAGTTAGCAATTAGAAAAAGTGCATATACTAGTGAGTAAATATAGAAAATTCGTAAAAACGAGATGAAACCCAAAAGAATGACTATTATTATCAATAGAATATCAAATGATTTTCATGCCTGACTTGGCTTATTTCTTTTATTGCATTTATAAAAATTAATGTAGGAAAACGTTTCTGCCTTTTTAAACATATTTGTTCCATCTAGAAAACCTTTATATAAAAAATTGATGGTGATGTAGAGAAATAATTCATTTCACTGTCGTCAAATTCAGTACAGGAGATAATCCCATTCTATAACTAATCTTAGTTATTATCAACAACCAAAAATATCTTTTTTTTTCGGGCAGCAACCATCGAAATGATAAATTTTGTGATGCAGCAATTGATAAAAGTTCTTACCCCATCCTCGCCAGCCTACAATAACCAGCCTGGATTCTACAATGACTCTGAAAGTCAGGATTAAATAATAAAATTGCTGAGACCTGGTGACGTCATCCTGTCCAGAACAGGCAGCTTTATTTATGACATTGCACGTGGATGGCTGCATATAGACTACGATCATGTAGCCGTAGTTCTCAATAAAAAAGAAGGTAAGAGTGATCTTAAAGGTAGTCATTCACATTTCTCCTCCTATCATTTCCAAACTGAACATAAAAAATATTGTCAGAGATGACCGTTTTCCAATTATATTTCGGCCTTCTTTGTCTCAAGAACAAAACTAAACCTTTCTGTCCATTCTTCAGGGGTTCCTAGGCGAAAAATACAATGTTCAGGCGATACCCAAGATCGTAGTGGGGTAACTCAAGAGAAGAATCAATAAATACCGCTCCACTTAGAGGTAAGAGTTGGTGTAGCAAAAAAGCGACACTAATGACTCGACAGTCGTGATATAGAATGAGGAGGATGTGAAAACATAGAAGAGAAACGGATAATAATTTTCCCACACTACCCTAAAGTTTAGTCGGATATGTTCTGATGCCATTATTTATGCATTGTGCAGATCTAAAAAGTAGATATAGCTAGCAACAAAGCAAGTAATGGAACATGATTCTACTTACTAGCGATATGGGTTTACATTGCCTGACGATCTGATAACGATCCTTACCAAATGCGACTGTCCTATAATTTACAAAAGTAATAAGGTGAAAAAATAGAATGTTGTCGTGGGCGTTGTTCGAGAGGTTAGATAATACTACCAGAAGGTTAAATAATTCCCCATTGGTTAGAGTAGAGGTGTTAAAATGCTATATAAAATTTTGAAAAAAGGAGTGTAACTCAAGAGCTACTACCTTGAGGTTACTCTTGTTATAAGTTTGGTTTTGAAAATTTGTTAGCTTTTGGGTTATAAAGTGACTTCGAAAACTGGTACTGTTTTTGTTGATTTCATAAGTATTGTTTTTATGGTTTTGCTGTTTTCATTGTTCGCGTCTCGAAACAATTAAAACTCAAACTCTATTAAACCTAAGTTATGATCTTTGAGGGAAGTAATGGTGTTTGCCAAAATGCATTTAAACAGTCTTATTAAATAAGCAATTGTGTTGATTTGGTGATGCCAACTCAAAAAAGTATATAGTTCACGAATCTTTAGTTTTTAAATTGCTATAATTTCTGCCTTTATATAAAATGTTGTAGGCAACCGATATCAATCTTTCAGAATAATTATTATTGAATGTTCAGCTCATAAAACAAATAAAGATAGTAAAAAATGGACCCCAATAATTTTCGTACTCCAAACAATCCTAGACAGTTTTTCGGAAGTTCCGGGGTCGTAAACAATCCAGCAAACAACATTACTATTTCTAGTAAACCCAAGAGTCTGAATTCATAATAAAAATTTTTCCATCATTTCTAATCTATCAACAACACTACGAATTACATCAATAGCAAGTTCAATACAGATGCCAAAAACAAGTCTTTTGAAAAAATTTTCATGGACAGAATGGAAGGGTACCGAACTTCAGAACCAACCTCGGGAGACACAACATCCATTATTGATCGCATAATAGAAACCGTTTAGAATAGCAACAGTCGACAAGCAAGATTACCCGATAGCAGTAAAAATGATTTGAGATTTGTCGCTAAACCCACAATTGTACCATTCTAACATAAAACCAGATAAAAAGTGGTCAAAGTTAACGATTTTTTTACTGAAAACAGAAAACAGTAGATTGCACAAAGAGAATAGCACCCTCCGAGAGGAATCTATGCTACTTACAAGTCTCAAGTTTCTCAAAACAGATCGTAGATAAAATAAAAACTGGATTAATTCCAGCTATACGATTTATAGTAATTTTCGAAAGCTCTAAAGATACTTCCACTGCCCAAGAGTAAAGCTTATCAAAGAGAGCCATCATCTTCGGGACAAAAATAGGTACGAACACTATTTTACCATAGGTCGAAATTAATACAGAACCTATTGACCCAGAAAACTACAACAAAGCGGGGAATCTTCGCAAAATCGATATCCTTCTGATAGAAATTCTGAGAGAAAAGAAGAGAAAAGGGCTTGTCGACGACTATTTTAAAGTAATGGAAATGAAGCTTACAGAGTTGCTTGACTATATTCTTTAAGATTAACCTGAGTATCAGGGCTAGGATCTTGTGCTTGCAGACAAAATGAAAGTTATTCTAAGGAATCTCTAAAGTTTCAAAGGAAAAAATATTGAAGGGGAGCCAAAGGTCAACTTGCTTAGGATCTTTTTTGAATAATTTAGGAATTTGAAACAGTAAAGGTAGAAAAAATAGCAGCATTCTAAAACCTATTCGAATATTCACAAGCGAGATGTTAAAAATTAGCCAAGCTCAAAGGAAAAACCTGAATAAAAAGTATTCTTTCCAAGCCAGAATTAAATTAATCATGCTCAAGCATTTAGTGCTCATCACAGCAATAATCAAAGAAGTCAGAAAAGCGAATTTTCTAATGTTACCTCAAAGAAAAAATAGTCTCAAAACCTGACTCCGACCAACCCTCTGGATAAGCATAAACTTAGTTTGAAAAATAAAATAAACTACCACTAGACAATGAGCATGGGTGGAAACCACAGAAACAGTAAAATCGGAGCAAACACTCATACCGAATCAAAAAATAGGAAAGAGACGAAGTCTGTAAAGGGGGACTAATGGATTGGTGAGCTCGTTTGATTGGTGAAAACAAATTAAGTTTCAAAACCTATGCATTCATTTTAAGATATGATGGTGTTTAATTTTGATTGTTGTTGCTATTTAAACTTTATTATAATTCTGTCTAGAATGATATCGAGAATCCAGAAAGTTTCTAAGGTTACTAAAGTTCGTTTATAACAGCTAACTATAAAAAACAAGTTTTTCCCACTCCCCTCCTCTTGTTTCAAGATCATAAAGGATCCTTCGTTATTGCACAAATAAATATAGGATGGTAAAATTGTGCAAACCCCTTTCTACGCCAATTAGACCAACAAATTCTATTTCTCCCGGGGAGTACCCAAAGGTTAATCAATGAAACCTTAATGTTTGGAGTAACTCGATTAATTCGAAAAGCAAAAGGTATCGTAAATATAAAGTGAAAGTACATTAAAAGGTCTGCTCTAAAAATTTGCTCTGTAAGGTCTCAGAGGAAGTAAACACGTTTTGAACTTTTACATGAAAAAGATCTCCCTCCCTGAAATATCTACTCTTGACGAAATAAAATAAAACTTCTTCGCCATCTTAGACTTTTTCTATGAACTGAGAAAGAACTCTCCCTTGTTGAATTATCAGGCAGATTCCATCATTAGCATATTATATCTTTGCCGGAGAGTGGTGGATGCAAAATAGTGGTTGAAGGAGTAGAGGGGATTCGTCGATTTTATTCCTCTCAGAACTTGGAAAAATCTTAACTAATACGAAAGGCAGTAACTACTCGACAAAAAATACATTCCTATGTTCGAAGCTGAGGGCTTTGAGAAAAAACTCGTCATCCTGACCAATAATCTCATTCATAACAATGTCTACAGCCCCGTAGAAGCGGCAGCTATTTACTATATCTCATCCTATCTGGAAACAAATTCGGAATAGCAAAGGCGAGGAATTTGGAGCTTAATGGTCGGTCTATAGCACTGTCAGGTTGAGTATCAAAAGATCGTTTATCAGGCAGGACCATCCAAAAAACTGCCTGAGGAGAAAATTTTGAATAAAATTAACGCAGAAGTATTCAAAATGTGCAGAATCATATTGTCATCAAAGAGAAAAAATTGGATCGAGATCTCCTTCGCATAGATGTCTTTGCTTGAATACTCTTATTTATCGCTTTCCCATTTATTTTCAGGGTAGGTTTCTGCCAGACATTCTTAGAGTAACTTCTTTTCAAAAAGCACACTAGAACAAGTACACAAACAGTTTAAGAACTTACCTTTGTATGCAAAAGTTTCAATTCTGATTGGCAAACTGAGGATAGCTGATATGACTTTGATTAGCTAAACGCACAAACAGTATACTATCAAAAATAAGTTGACATAGTATTTGGTTGCCTAAATTGAGAAGTAACTCATCAAATTTAACAAGGGCTTAAAAAGTCATTTTACTCCCAAAATTCTAATTGAGCTATGCACTTTTCTCGAATTTACGAATGGCTTGACTTCTAAAAACGATCACACTATTTAAAAACTTAGGCATCTAGTCACGCAACTTGTGATCGATAGTTTCTCGCAGCGTAAAGATAAAAAGACCTCAGGTTTGAAATTTCTTTCATTCGATTAAAAAGCATTAATGATAAGCTTGACATATTACTAGATCCAAGGTCACTATCAAAAGCTAAGCTAAACAGACAGGAAAAAGTTTCAACAAATAGCCACGAACGTTGTTTAAAATTTGGTCAACGATGAAAAAATTGAGAAAATTACTTAAAATAAATTAACTCCCATTATAAAGCTTTTCTACTAAATATAGTATGGAGTCAAAGGTAGGGAGCTCGCCCTATTTGGGCGCCGACAGTGGAAGCAAATTTTTTAAAAGTGGATCTAAAGTTATCAATAAAAAGCTAAAATAGCTCCTTGGAAAGTATACTATGCTTACGCTACTGTTTCCCAAAGGATGGCGGAAAAAAGTAACAAGAAATATTGGGAAGGTATTTGGCTCCATATTGACGAAGTTATTAATCGCAGTCGCTAAGAGGATGCATCTTTTGAAAAAACTAATGTCTACGAAAAGTTATAAAAAATTGATTCTGAGAGGGAAATTCCCCTCTCTGCCTAAGAAAAAGCCTAAAATGAAAATTAAGCCAATGAAGATGAATTATCGTAAGAAAGCGGGGAAAATGTTTTCTAAATCGAAAATAGTCCTTATAGCCTTCTTTAGTCTGAAAAAAATCATATTCTTAAGTGCGGGTTGGAGAATCTCACCCTTACAATGTGGAGTGCAGTAACGAAGCAGAAAGTTTCTCACTCTCCTGAAAAGATTTAGTAAATAAGGCAGTGCTTTTAATCAATGACCATGCGTAGTTTGCGGGATCTAACGGACACTCTTTTCCTTCATACTTTGTGTTTTTAGCAGTAACTTACTCTGGAACAAATAACCAAACAAACGCAGTATTTCGAAATATTAAGATTCAAAAATAGAAGACAGAAATCCTTGATTTCATTTATTCTACTCTAGCTGTTGAAATGTCGAGATAAGATCGAGAAGATCAAAAGAAGAGCATCGGGCGTGGAACTTTTAGAGGCTGTAGAGGCATAGATCGATAGCACTACGAATAAAATTATTGAAAATACGGATTCGAAGGATTTGAAATTGTTGTTTTTGAGTTATCGATTGCTAGCTCGTTACCCATGGGTCATGAGTCGGTTGTAATTTGTAATAGTAAAAATGAACCTGTACTAGAGAAGTAAAAACATCACACTGTTCAAGAATTATTTCAAAAGCGTACTCTTGAAATAGAGGTACATCAACGACCTTTTGCTGACTGACATGACTGAACATACTCCTGAAAACAAATTATACCAGAAAATATTCATATAAAGGTTCTCTCATCACATAGTTGCGCTGTTCAAATCCATGGTTACAAAAAAATTGCAACGTCTAGCTTGGGTTAATTGTCAAAGCGCACTTGGTATTCTTATTCGTGTTTTCTCCTCCGGAAAGATCTGTCTTCATCCCGAACTCTAGTCTCTTTTTGCTGAAAAAGTAAACTATATGTTTGATACTTTTCATTATTTGGCCAAGTTTAGTGCTGATACTTTCTTTGGGGTGATTTTTGACATCGGCTCGATGTAATACGGAGTCTACAAAAAGAAAATGCTAACATTGCAGCACTCCGCATCGATTCACAAAATATTTTCCGTCTTCAACAAAAAGGATAACAAATTATTAGGTCGCCACCTCAGCTTTAGTCTGCATAGAGTCCCATTTTAGTACCATTCTAGCTCACCATGTTTGGTCTATCTGCGCACATTTGTCTACTACGATTAGACCTAATCAAGGAGCTAAGCGTACCAGGTTCTTGATAAGTAATCTCTGTATACAATTCCAAAAGAGACATAATACACGAGGATCATCAGTATTTTCCACCGTAAAGACAGAGAAATGCTCCTGACCAGAAAAATTGACAATCCTGAAGCTGCAGCCATTTGCCTGAGATAACACTGGGAAGATTATGTTCCTAAACAAGCTGAACTTTTCTCCTATATTGACTCTATCATCGATGAAAAAAACTCAGAAAAATTAAAAAATTTGACTCTTTTGCGCAGGTAAATTATGCTTTTAATAAATTCCTACAATCTCGTCACTTAAACCAAACAGATCAAGCAAATTACAGGACGCGTCTTTGGGGGGAGGAAAGATCAAAGCAAAGTCTAAGATGAAGTTCGATTCAAAAAACAAATACTCGTAAAATTAGAAAAGCTTTTTGAGAAAGGGGTGAAAGAAAAAGTACTCACCTATACTGATCAAATTCGCAGTCGATAGAAGTTTAAAGAAATTGCTAAGAGTATTTAAAATATTCAAAAAACTGGAACCTCAAACCCTAAAAAGATTTTCGCCAGAGTAAAAGCGAGTAATAGTCCATAGTAGTGAGTGGAAAACACAAATCATATGAGAACATCTCTTTTTATTCCTATTTTTCTGAGATGAGTCTATTTTGGCGAATGAAATTTCATAAGACTACTCTCTATACTATTTTTCAACACTTTGACATCAACCTTCCTGCAAGTCTAACTTTAATTTTTCATGCATCGATTTTCATATTGTGGGCTATTTCGGTTTCTACACTGGCGCAAATCTTTCAGCGACCTTGCATTATTTTTTGTCAATCGATAATTTTCGATTTACTTTATGAAATTTATCTACGATTTGTTTCTATTTATCGGTTTCCGATTTTCCTTTTAAAAATGACCAAACTTAATCCTTTTAGATACCAGTGTTTTTTATGGTTGCGACGTCAAAAAATCGTTGACAGTTTGATGCTAACCTGTGAAGGGGTTTCTTCTGGATTTCTACAACAAAGGAGTTTTGTACTACTGAATACAACTCCTATTTTCCCTGACGGATTTCAGATACCGTTTCATTGAAAGTTTTTCGAGTTCTTGATTTTTCTAGGGTAAACAAGACTATATTTCTACGTTTTGTTAGTTCTAAGAATTGAGACAACTCTTGGTTTTGAGGGCATCATTGTGATTAACTCTAAATGATTTTGTATTGTGAGAGTGTTTGTAACTGAAATTCTGGTTGACATGGGTTAATTGATCTCTTGCGGGATAAATGAAGCCACAAAGCGTCTTGCATGTTGGAACTGTGCTCATAGAACAAACTGTTAATAATATTTATTTAAAATATCTATTAAATATTAGTCTTTAAATTCTGATCGAATCAAATTCGGATATTCAGTCACTCCTCCCAAAAAATTTACCCATCGTATACTGGCACTCCACTGGGAACGTCTTCCTTCTCTTCTTTTTTGTTGATTCGAGCTGCGATATTGGACATTGCTTCTATGTATTGATTCAGTTTTTCACCTCCTTTAATCTCAAGCAAGGTTTACAGCTATGATTGTAGATAGTGGGCCGTTCTTTAATCGTAAACATAGCTGTTATTGAAGCCGTTGAGGGTGTAGGCTGTGAATTTCTGATTCTAACGGTTGCACTATTAAAGATTTTGCTGCTGATAATGAGACCAATCTTCCCCATCGTATACATTGATCCACTCATCCAGATCAACAGGTTTTTCCTTGCTATCATTCAGGGGCTACTATTTTTTCTCTTCGGGTTTCTTTAGTTAAAAATGAACTCTGACGATTGACTAAACGTTGTGAGCTTGGCTAATCTACGCTTCTTCCTGCACAATTGTAATTTTATCTCTCAATTACGCTCTTTTTTTGTCCTTTTAAGTTGGTTCATAGGTCTATTCTTACTCTTTCTACTCAGGGGCATCAGGGATGGTTGTCAATGCGATGCTGAGGAGAACTTTTAAGAAATGCTGGTGAAGACTACTCTTTATTGAGATACCCATCGCTTATAAATATGAAAGATCCAAAGATAGCGAATTGGCCAGTTAGCAAACGGTCTAATTTAGCCCTTTCATAAACTCTGCAGGTGACTCCTACAGTTTTTTCCTAGCTTACTAAAATTTATCAAAATTGTTTGCCGACATGTTGACTTAGAGAGATGTCTATATTTATTTCAATAGTTTTTCTAGTATTTTTTCGATCTAAATTACACTGTAATTACTTCTTATTCGGAATGGGTTGTACTTGTTGACTAAAGCAAAACAAGAATGTAGTTCAAAAGTCCACCTGACAGGTAAACGCTTGCCTTATCATTCACTCCCTTTGTTAGTCCGCTTCTAAGCTGAGAACTTGTGTTGAGCATTCGATTGGACAAAGGTTAGTGCCTATCCAAGGCTTAGTTTAGTTTTTCAGCAACCGGTTATCTTTAATCTTTTAGAGCTAGTCTGAGCTTTCTAATCTTTTTTTTTCGTTTTCTTTCAAGCATCTCTTTCCTAATCCTATCTCTTTAGTCGAGAGTGGCCCTTCGGCGTTCCTTTTAGATCTGAATGTTTTGTTCGTGTTTCTTTCTGATCTACTGTTTTTTGTCATCTTTCATGTTCTGGAGTTCCTCGGAGACAGCTCTTTCTTCTTTCAAAATGGCAGTAACGTTTTCATACAGCCACGATTCGTAGTTGATTCTGAGGTTGGTAAGTGGAGTATCCCTCAGGTACCCCTATTAGTCTAGCTCGTCGAACAGTTAATCACGAAGGGCTAGTAGATTTTATTTGGCATTTTTTCTAGCAAGCAGCTTTTTCTGAGCTTGTTTTTTATTTTTGACATAAGTATCTTTTTGGAGTTTTCTTCTGTCGGA
Source organism: Longipedia americana (assembly GCA_028571025.1). Classification (NCBI taxonomy): domain Eukaryota; kingdom Metazoa; phylum Arthropoda; class Copepoda; order Polyarthra; family Longipediidae; genus Longipedia; species Longipedia americana. The sequence continues at coordinate 40,112 of JAOWAT010088892.1, forward strand.
CTATTCTTTTTTTCGTTTACTTTTGGCCTCCATTCTTTGGGTTACCATGAGTTCGGCATTTCTTTTCTTTTGGTATTTATCCAGAGACTACCGATGGTCTTTCTACTATTTTTCTTACTGCAACTAATTTATTGCCGAGACAATGCTGCTTCCTACCATTATTTGTAACAAGGGTTAAACTTCCAAATCATAATCAAACAGATCTCCTTTTTCTATCTGGACACCGTAATCCAATCCTGGCTACTTCGGTCTAAATTAGGGATAAGGAGCTTCATCGACATAATAATCTCTTTATATCTATTTTTCGTTTGCCTAGTCTCTGTCTATGGTTAAATATTTGTTTGCTTCGTTCGTATTGTCCTCGGAGTATTACTAGTCACTCTCATTTTGTGGCTATCGATACTTTTTTCTGGGTTCTACCGCCTTTGGAATGGCATAGAATCCGTATTGATTTGCCTGGACTTCTGAAGACTGTTGGCTAATCATCAAAAAATAAAGTTATCTGTGCTTTAAGTTTCAAAATTATTAGCAGTTTATATTTATTGATTTTCCTTGAGAGCATCGAATATGAGAGTAATTACTAAATATAAGAAAGAAAAAAGAAAAAAGTTAACTCACTCATCACTGCTTCATCTAATGAACCTGTTTTCCATCAACTGGTGGATGAATTTTTTGAACTAATTGAGATTAATGCCCTAGGGTGATTCTCTTTCCATCTGCATTAATTACCGGAAATTTTCCTACTAGTCGACTCCTTCGAACAAAATTTGCAACTCATTTTCAGATATGTACCCATTAGAGTCCTTATCGATTTATCGGAATAGTTTTTCGATGTTTTCGTTTTTGATGATGTTGTTGATATTTAATGTTCCCATTAAAAATTCGGAATATTAGATGAGTCCGTTGTGGTTTTTATCAAGAGTTTCGAAGATTGAGCTCACATACTTCTATGCGGCTGAACGATCAATTGTGAAGGAGTTTATCAAACCTTCTATTAGCTCCTAGCGCTGCAGTTTTCCATCTTTGTTGGTATCGATATTGTTGAATTCCATCATAAACTACGCTTGGTCATTTATCGTGCTAATCTGCCTTGTGATGTACATGGAAAACAAAGATTTCAATCTTCTTTAAACTTTAAAATCGTAAAGAAATTTGTAGACCATGGTTAGTTTCCACTGACTGCTACCATCTGTCTTCTATTTCAGGAATGGATGCTATAGACACTGGTAGGAAGTAGGTCGTTCTTCGGGACAAAGACTTAGCATACTGGACATCAGATCGCTAATTTGAGATCCCTAAGGATGAGCGTCTGTCCATTATTCAACCATATTCTGAATATGGCGACTATCAGGGCTGAATTAGTTCAACAGGGCTTTTCCTGTGACCAAAGTGAACAAAATAATTCCGCAAAACCAGATATCTTCTTTTTAGACTGTCTACATGTTGGCTTCTTATGGAATCTCGTAAACCTTCTAAATTTTTAATTGAAACGTACGCTTATTTTACGACTGACTTTGGTTTTCAGCCTGGTCAACTCTGACCTAGTGTAGATCTACTATCTTGGATTTTCTCGAATGTACACATTTTCTTTGTTTTCTCTTCTACTTAAGCTATCATTTGATATTGGCAAGGAGCTAGTTTGCGATACTCTGCACACATTTTTTTCAAATTTTTTTTTTGAAACACTAGGAGCATCCTATTCCTCAAGTTAATCAGTAAATTTTATGGTTTTTTTTTTGTTTAGTGTTCGTATTTTTTCTTCAGCAAACTTTGAAACAGCATTTATTTCCACGTTTATATATTGAGTGTGTTGATTGGTTAGATCAGTAATCTCCAGACTTTACCTCTTTGGCCGGAGTTTAGAATATTCAGCAGTCTATTTGACTTTTTAATCAGTGACGTCATTCGTTTAGGACGTACTGGTATGTATTTGTTTATACTCATTTTAAAGTTTCAGAGGCTGCTTTTTTTTTGTATTTTCCGATTTTTTATGTACTTGCAAATCGAGTGTATGAGCTTTTTTAAAGCCACAAATTGCGATTTTTTATTCTTAGTTAGCTCTGCTTGTTCTGTCGACTGAAATTGGGCAATCAATTTTATGACTAGAGGAAAAGTCAGGGTCTTAAATATTCGGTGACAAAGTTCTTTTACTTTTAATTTTACACTTGCTTCTTATGAGCAGGACATCGTTCGCTTTAATTCTGACTTCAGGAGCATTTTACATCTAATCTTTTTTTTGTTTTCCTTATTTTTATTTCTTTAGCAAAAATTAAGAATTACGCTGCGATCTTGTTTCTTCAGTCTCATGGAACCTATCATTCCTTTTTTTTTTGTTTCGAGAGTTCACATTTCGAATTGGTATTTTTTTATGCCTTTGTGAAGAGAAGCCAATTTACTCTCTTTCTTAAGCTTAGAGGTCTTCAATAACGCATCTTCTGTTTTTTTTTTCAAACTGCCTTTCCTCCACTTTGATCTTCGGCAAGAAGTAAACTTGCGAGAAATCAATGAGTTTTACGATATAATTTGTTTTTCCATTGATTTCATTTCTATATACTAGTACGTTATCGGGCGTTATATTTCTGTGAATTACACCGTGTGAATGGCAATGCTAAACTGCCGTCAAGAGTTGTCTAAAAATAAGAGGAAAGTTTTCTCTGATCCCTTAATCCACACCCAAAAGCGAGTCATACAGCTGCGGACCTTCTATATTTTCCAAAATTATATAGATGTATTGTTGGTCCATGAAATATTAATATAACCGGACTACATTTGGGTGATCCAATTTTTTCAATGCGTTGATCTCACTCATGGCTTTCCGTTAGTTGCCACTTTTTCTGTCGTATATCTTTGCAATCCTTTAATTTCCTGAAGACTTATGAGAAGCTTTCCTTATCACTGCTGTGTTACTCCGACTAATCCAAGTCCCGATCTGATATACATTCAACACATTTTCATAGTTTGGCCTTATGAAGTCTGAGAAGTTCAATAAAGGATATTCTTTTTAAGCCGTGCTCTGTTAAAGTGAAAGCAGAGATGAGTTACATCCCATTTATTTCCTTGAATAGAAGGTATATAAAAAAATATTTGTAGAATTATTAGATAGTAAAAACAATCATCTTATTAATTTCAAAGCTTCGGCGTAACGTAAGTTTGTGTACCATGCACGTCAACAATAATCTTACCAATATTTTTCCCTCCACTTTTCAGCAAAGATGTGAAGTTGGTAGCTAGTTCCGTCATTCTTACGTACTTTACTATCAAACGAGCGTTTTTATAGAGCGGAAATACTAAAAATAGTTGATAAACTGTTACTTTAAAGGGCATTTTGAATCTGCGACTAAAAGTTAACTCCTTGGATTGTCAGTTTCTTTTCAAATAGTAACTTGCTATTTTTGATTCCTCGATCTTGTGTCTTTTATAATCGAGAAAATTACTTTTTAGTAGCCAGAGGTCGCTCCACACAGAGCAATCCTACCTTTCTCTTGAATAAAGTCGAGGATGAGGTCCAGTTGATCTTAACCAACATTATCAAAATATCCATGAAATTCGTTATTTTTTAGGACGTTTTTCATCTCCTAGCTCTGATAATCACTCACTATATCAATTTCAGGGTAAATCTTTTTAAACCCCTAGATTTTAAGCTTAGAAGTCAAGCCAATCACTTTTGCATTGGCCTGAAGAACCAAATGACTCACTAGTAGCCCAGTGGCCCCTGCTGCTGTGGATACAACGACGTTTTAATTTGCCTTAGGGTTAATTAGGGAGACTCCAGCATAAGCCACTAGGCCGTTGTTTATTATGTAAAGAAACCTTTAAGGACCATACATTTCAACCAATTAAGTAGGCATAAGATGCAGTTATCTTCTTTTTTATTCGGTTAAGACTAGGTATTAGGTTGTACCGGTGTTTCCGAATAGGTAAGATCCTACGGAGTATCCTTTTCCTTAATCATTCTTTCCCTCTATTTTAAAAATGGCATAAAGTACATTTTACAACGATTCCTAGTCCAAAACAGTTGAAGACATCACCAATCTGAACCTTTCTATAGTTAGTTGGTGCACCTGACAGCCAAACATACATGACTGGATCGACTGAGAAATAAAGAGTTTTGACAACAGTTGCGTCCAATGGTGGTTCGAAAGGAACTTTCGTTTTCAGAACAAATAAGGGGTCTTTAGTTCTGGACTGAACAACTAGCTGGTTAATATGAGGCGGTATTTTCTAAGATTTCTCCATTGTTTATCAATGATTATAAAATCAGGTACAAAGATATCATTTGTGATGTGATAATTTCTTATTGCAAAGACCTCAGTTTATAATTGTTTTCAAATTAAGCAAATTCGAAACATCGGGGAAATTATTCACGCTCTGAATTATTATATGTCGGGTAGCATCAAACCAAGACAGGAATAAAAAAACAATTAGTAGTCAGGCAGTATTTGCCCTATCCATAATTTCCCTTTCACGAAGATATAGCAAAATTCCAAGAGACTTCTCTGTGATAAATGTTTAAATTAGAAAGAATAAGACACAATACTAAGACTTTAAGTTGAAAGAGCGCAACTTGCCAATAAATATAAAATGTACTGAGTTCAAATATGTTTAGAATTTTAGAGGAGCTTAAAAACGATAAAAAAAACATTTAAAACTTTGCAGCACTGTTCCTCAGCAGTAATATGGTTGAGGCCAAAAGAAACCTTAAGAAAACTCTCGCCGACGTTCAGAAACTTATTGACTCCGTGGTTGATCAGTAAATTGCTAAAAAGAATCTTGAATTGAAGTAGTTTGTTGTTCAGATCATGGAAAAGTGGAAGAAAATCGACGGGAAAAACTTCTAAATATAGTATATCTAATTCTAGAGAAGTATTCCTTGGATAGAAGAGGCAATAAATAAGAAAAAGGAGTAATTAAAAATACAAATCGCAGGTCACTTGAAGCAGGAAATTCACACATTTTACTAGAAAGTTTTCGAAATGTGACCGTTTACTTATTGGTTTATGCAAGAATAAAAGATCACCCCCTTGTCTGGTTTAGCTTTGTGTTTTTTGAGTACACTTTAATTTTTTTCTTTTTGCACTCATACAATGATTCATTAAGAAGTATTTAAATAAATGTCTATATTTTCCTTTCTTTTTGCTCCGAACCTGTTTTGAACTTATCCTCTTAAACTTTGTTTGCTAGATTGTTGGATAGCTTCTTACAGTTTGGGATAAAATCGCTATCGAAATGGTTTTTGGAAATTGTCTGTTCTTAGAATATAGCTGAACTTTTTTTTGTTAGACAAGCAGGGTCGTTCGAACGCTCAGAGGGGTCCACTTCAACGTTCATTGAAGTTGTACTTTTGCTATAATTGTTTATTTACGCGACAATACTGCCATTTGACGGATTTTTTTCTGCTTAACTCGAGGTTTTTTGTTCTTTAGTGTTTTGATATACAAGTGGTTACTTTTTCTTAATGCTTTAAATTGGAAAATCCATATTTCCGTCAGCTTCTTATGTTTTATTCCTTTCATTAATATTCAGTCTGCTGATGGGGGATGTTTTCTTTTCTCCGAGCTAAACACTATTAACAGTATGGTTGATTTGAAGAGGGGTAAAAGTTAGTCGCTATTTGATGGGTGCAAAGCGATCTTGCGTGGTTGAAAATATTCGGTTGTGAGTACTATTTGGATAGTTTTGAATGGTGAAATAGTTGTGTTCTAGGTTTCTGTTTTCCTTGTAAGGGTTGCTAAGTTTTTGAGAGTATCCTTAAGAAACCCGATTCGTTTTACTGAAATCCTTTCCAAGTTTAATGGGTTTGAGTTTTTTGTTTTTTTCCATAATTATATTTTCGATAGAATTTCGACAGAATCAGAAAAGGGGAATTATTAAGAATGTCCTTGTGCTCCTAATCAGTTGATGGAATTCTGCATATCTTTTTCTGGCGTATATATTTTTTCTATCGGAAACTTAAGAAAAGCAAGTGAAAGGTGACTTATAGGAGAGATAAAAGTTTCTGTTTTCGGTCAAAAACAGTTAAATTCGAAGTATTCTTCACGACTTGTTTTGTAAAATATCACGGGAATATGTAAGTGTTCCATCACAAATATATCGCTCAGAAAAAATAAATATTTGATTATTTTTATAATAAAATCAGACGGACTGTAAAGGAGATTTTGAATATTTAGAGTACTTGCCAATTTATTTTACTCATTTTCAAACCTCATTTTTTAATCCTTTGCCTTGTTTTAGACATTAATAATAATAAATAAGTCGTTTATCACCTGGTAAATGGAAAGATAAATTAAAGTTAAGCAGTCAACGACTTACAGCGGGAGAAGTAAACTTGAAAGTGCAAACTAAAGCGCTAAAAATATCGATTCTCTGAAGCATCGATAAAACATAAAATCTATTCTTATGAGGGCCAACATCCCTAAAAACCGTGATTTCAAACCTCCCTAAAACAACAAGACAGCCCTAGTGCCTAAAATAAGCTCAGATTCTTCGACAATGAATCCCTAGGAGAGTCGCTGCATCCTATTCACGGATCGATAAAAATAGCTCATTACTGAAAACTAGAAGATCAAAAAATAGAACGAAATGCTATTCTATTGGAACTTCAAATATGCCAAGATAGTCGATGAGTATCAAAACAAAAAGAAAACTATGCAGAAAGAACAATCTGAAGACAGCCATGTCTAACTTCCGTACTGTCATAAAACTGACGCAAAGCCGCACTTTCCCCGGAGAAATATGAGTACGATGCGCTCTCAGTAGATAAGGAGGAGCGATCTTGAAGAAAACCAACCTCGGATCTTTTCCCCTCCACTTGATGAAAAATATTAGAAAAAATGGGTGTCAACAAGTTTCGTGAATCCCAAAAATCAGCAAATAGGGCTTGATGAATAAACGAAAAATACAAGCTAACGAAAGAAATAGCGTTTATGTTCCTACCAAGTAAAGAAACCGTAGCAAATTAGGAGAGAAAACAATTTTTATAAACTTAAAAGCACTGAATAAAAGAAGCAAACTCAACTAAGTTAACACGCCCTAAAAACGAGTCTAGCTGTTCCTGAACGGTTGAATTATTATGAGGATGGTAACAAGTACGCGAAAGTCCAGTGTGCTAAGTACGAAAAATGCGGCGATTATTGTAAATGCATTCCCGAATAAGAGCTAGGCGACAGATAGTAGGATTATTCATTTCCTTTCGAGAAAACTAAGACTCGAGCAACCTATTTTGATCATCTAGATCTTTAACCATAGCAGAGCGACCTCAAAGTAACTCAAAAAATAATGCATCAAGAACCAAATGCTTTCGGGAAAAAGTACGAAGTCAGAACCACTGATAGCAGACTTAAGCTTAAGTAGCTGC
>JAOWAT010088893.1:0-25170 GCA_028571025.1 Longipedia americana
CCTTTGTCCTTCTCCATTTTAAATCCAGCATTGTTGTAATCGTCATAGTATATCCACCTGATCCCGTAGAAGTGTTGATGCTGCCAAGCCATCATATACAAAAACAACGCAAATGGCTACACCATACAGATGCTTCGACCAGACGCTGCCCATCCAAGATAAACCGGCAAACTTCCGATAATCGATCCGACAAACGTGTTTAACTATGTCGTCTGCTTCATCCGAGTGTAAAGGAAAAGATAGCTCATCCATATCGATACTCCAATGACAGCACTTGTTGTATTGTAACAACTTAACCCGTAAACGCCTGTTGCAGCTAAACCCGCGCCAAGTCCTAAAGCATAATTTCTATTCATTCCTAAAACAAGAGGTCTTTGCTTGGTTCTGATCATCTTCCGATCTAATTCTACTTCCATATACTGATTCAAGGTCTGAGTTGACATTGACAGAGCGACAGAAGACAGGAAAAGCGGTATGCAAGAGGTAGATGCGGAGTATAAGCTGTAAGATGCAACCGTGACTATTCCATTCAAAACTGATAGTTTAAACTTTGTTAATTCAGCCATTTCTTTAAGTACTTTGGTATTTTTTAATCCCAGAGAAGAACTACTGACCTTCACTAAAAGACGATTCAGCATTAGTGGCTAAAGATTTCCGATTCTTTTTTTGATAATTACAATATTATAATTTTATCATGCTATCACTATATTGACTTATAATTGTTGATGGGAAAGCAAAAAAAAAGCAATCAAGGGGATCTCAACAGCCCTTAGTTTCTTTATGAATAAAAAATTGATGACCACCCTATAGCTCATTAGCATACTCAAAAGATCAAAAAGAAGAAGAAAAACAAGAGCAAGCATCACTAAAATGAGAACAGCTCCCAACCTCTCCTCGAAAAAATGGTGGAGTTTAAATAAAGAGGTTAAAAAATGGAAAAAATACAATTTCCTGGAGTCAATATTCAAAACGAAAAATAACCATCAAAGCACAAGAAAAAACTGACAAATCAAGGTCGAGATGAAAAGTCAAGTCTAAAAGTCGTTAAGCATCTCGCAATATGTTTTCCTGACTCAATTTTGTAACTCCCTCAGACTTCCACCCTCAGAGCATACTTTATTAGTTAAATAGCGCGGATTAGTTCCATATTTAAAGTTGATGAAATTGTTATTCTGAAGGATAAGTCTTATGCTGCAAAGAGCTAAAACTTCAATCCCGCCGAATATTTAGCTAGAAATCTGCAGTATCTTTAAACTCCTCAATACCTTCGGAAGTATCTATTCAAAATGCATCCAGACCTGCAAAATGTCGGCTTAATGAATCCAATATAAGCGCAGCATCATTTAAAAGTCAGCTAGATATGCGAATTTAGATAAGGAGTAGCACTAGACAGGCCAAGTAAGAAAGGAAAGGGAAGTTGGGTTGATGTTGGACTCAAGCAGCAGGCTCAGATTTCTGAACTAGTTTTACCTCAAACAAGGATGACTGTACGGTTAAAGAACTATAATTAGACAAATTCCTCAGTGTTTGAAGGCGAAGCCGTTTCAAAGAAGTCTCCCAAGAACGAAAAAGGACTTTATTGGGGATATGACGTGAGAATAGCTGGAGATATTTCAGATATTCTTAACGACGAAGAATCAAAAAAAAATTATGATATAAAAATTTGTTGTCACAGCAGCACTTAGCAATTAGCTCAAATAAACTAGCATCTTTAAAGCGTGAAAGAGTTCAAAAAAGTTTAAATGAATGGTTAGTCAGTCCTTCTTTTCTATCCAGGAACCGAAATGCGAGTTAATGAGCTTAACCTTTCAGAATTCAACTATCTGTTTGGTTTCCATAACATAGGAGTAAAGCAGTTACGCCTTTAATAGCAAATATTTATGAGTTTGAATAAGTTAAGGGAATAATATTCATGATATTTTGATTACTCCTATGATAGTGTAGAAATTGATATTTGTCCAGAAATCAAAGAAAGTTCAGATAAGATCACTGGGGTTTGACTTTTTCTCGATATTTATGTTTGGTGGGCTTGCCACGGTATTAAAGACGCTTTGATTGTCCTTTAGTTACTATTTAGATTTGATTTCGAGACCCATATTCTTAAAAATATCGTCAGAATTATTGAGATCAATCTTTCCAACGGGCGGAGGAGGCACACTTTGACCAGGATTCTGCGTCTGGAAAAGATTCTGCATCGTGTTGAAATCACTCATGTCCACGTTAGAAACATTGCCGGGATTACTAGATACCAGCGTGATTGGCTACTGAAAATTAGCAGGTTGAAGAGTAACTGGTTGCTACACAACGTTTTGCGGCATAAAAGGCCGTGGCTGTGGAATACCTTGTTGGTTAGTCATGAACATATTTTGCATTGTATTAAAGTCACCTAAATTACCTATGTTCGAACTTTGGGGGTTATTATTGTACAGAGTTTAACCAACTGTCTTTTGATTGGTAGACTCCTAAAAGAAGTTTATTTCCTATTTCTGGGTTTAAGCTGTTGGATTTGACACGCTTATTGCTGAAAACATTTGCTGCATTCCATTGAAATCATTGGACGCGCTTGGATCATTTCCAAGAATGTCGCTTGATAAATTAGCGTTTTGACTTTCAACTGTACCTAAGTTTGTTTTTTTCTTGCTAAATCCACTGTCTCCGGAAGTCATGCTCCAAATCTGTTATTGGTTCGGAGATGACGAAGAGTTAGGAGCTGAATTTGATAAATTAGATTGCTAGTAACTGAAAAAATTCTAAAAATTATTTGACTTAACTGTTTCCTTGCTTATATCTGGGATTGATTTTTGTTGTTCTCCATTTTAGTTGACTTGGTCATCATCGAGAAGATTTTTGTTATTATTGGATATTTTAGGCGGTTGTTCCTGCGTTTTTGGAGAAAAATCCGAGGAATCAGATTGTTGAAAATAATTAGGAAAAGAGTCTCCTCCAAAATTTCCCCAGTCATCGCTTTAGATTTTAGCATTAGGTTTTTTTGTTCCCTACACAGCTCCAATCTTGACTTTGAATGTTTTACCTGAGGCATTGAATTTTGAAGAGTCAGTTTTAAAGTCAGAAATTTCCTCCTCATATTTTCTAAACTCGCTGTTAGTTTTTTCCTGGTTGTACAAATGGGAAAAGACTTTATTATTCACTCTGAGTTCAAAGTTCTGTCCCTGCTGAATGCAATTTAAGGAGAAACCGTCAAGGGTGAACGGATATTGGAACGAAACATTTGGTGGTAACTAGTTTTCGAGTAATGTTTTCCTATCCACAACTACTTTGACCTTTCCTGAAATGAAGGAATAGTCTAAAGTTATCGTATGAACTTTCCCCTTCAGAGAAATCGTCCACTGGTATTTTTTTTTACTGGCTGCTACATGTTTTCCAACTTAATCAACTCTGAAGTTCAGAGCCTTAATTGCTTCTTCAGACATTCGGTTCAAATTAATTTGGGAAGATTATATTTATCAAATCGCATCAATATTTGTTAAATTTATATCAGCACTTCAAATGGTGAGTCAAATTCTATCATCAATATCACTACTTTCGAGGCTATTGCTACTTTTGACCGCTTAAACTTCCCCCGTTTTGAGTGCTATTCTGAAGGTGTGGAGGAACAGGCGTGATAATGGATTCAGTCTGCCTCACTGAACCATGTATATATCCTGAGTTTACGATATTTGTTTGATTGTTTTTATTTGCTTCCTACGCTAAATACTGCTAGTTTGGTTTCATAGGATAAACGCACTGCCAGGGTTCTTGAATATTTTCATTTGTTTTTTTACTCGCCTGTTGTTAACCTATTTCCCTCGGGTTTGGTCCCATCATTTCTGGAGGATAAACACATTTAGAAGGTTACTGAACGACAACTTGATTCGGACTTATCTGTTGTAACTTTTGTTAGGGAAAAATCAAATTTTACTTTGGCCCACCCATCATTTAGGGTGGATAGACACAAACATCAACAGTTCCATGTCCTTCAACTCTCAGATTGTGAACTTCATCGTGAAATTTTTGAGGACAGTTGTTGATGACAAAATTTTATTTTTGCATGATATTATTTCTGTGAACATCGATCCAATTGACAATTTCGTCAAATCTAACTCTTTTTTCTGAAGGTCGAATGAGGCTCATAACAACGCCTCTGAAAATTTCAGAATACTTGGCACATTTGAATTAATATACTCTTTTTTCAAACTCAGACTGATGAAACAGAAGTCCACCATTATTAAAGGAATAGAGACTTTCCAAGTCTTGGAGAATGGCTGAGGCTAAGACAGTAAGTCCGATGGAGAAAATTTCTGCTTCATCTCCTTTCTGACTGAGTTAAGTTGGCGCGTTACTCATCAGCGCAACTTCCTCAGGGGCTATGGATAAGTGGTGAAGTACCAAGGTACGTAGTTTCTTTTTCAAAAACCTTCTGATCATTGGAGAGTTAGTTTGGCCATGAAAGCAAATTACTAACCTTGATATTTCCGTCTGAATTTATAAACACGTTCCTTGGGCGAATATCTCCGACCTTAGGACTATAATGAGCGAAGTCTCTTTTAGCAGCAAGCAAATTATAGAGCAAGAACCACAATTCTGTCTCCTCGAACCTCCTTTTTTCCCCTTTTCTGTAATAGATTTCATCACTCAGCAAGTATGCGTAGTCTTAAAAATCGAGCTTATTAAGATAATATTTACTGTCAAGGTGCCACTCGACCCACAAAGTCCTTTGGTTGAGAAGTCTTTTTTTATCGGAAGGAGAAGATGATTATGAGAAACCTTTGATTACGTTAGATTTTTATTCCAAGCTTCATAAGCCTTATCATCGACTCCCATAGTAGTTTGGAGAACTCTGCTATTTCCTTCTTTTATAGCCTTCACGTTGGTGAATTTAGGATGATCGATATGAAGTTCTACTTATGAGGATTTTTTGCTGTTTTATCCACCCATGCTTATCAATTTAAATTTGCAATAGAAAATTTAAATATTATCACGGTCGACAACAATACAAATTTATTCCATAAAAAAAGTTCATTGAGCAATCACTATATATCATTTTCTTGTCATTGAATACATATTTTATAACTGGGCTAAATATTAATGAGAGCATTACCTATCGCAAAGAGGCTGTTTTGTGTTGGTAAATCGATGAAGAATGCCTCTTACTTGGCTAATATACACGAGGGTACGCGTTTTGAAGAAATCACTGAGTCTAGCATCGAAAAGCTGAACATTCTAAGCGAAGCTATCATGAGTATGAGCAACTATTAATTGAGCTACCTCAAATCCCTTTTGTTAAAATCATAGCCATAGGATCTACATGTGCAAGCCAAGGTTTATAGTATCGACCAATCCCTAACTTCGACAGCTGCAAATAAGAGAACAAAAAAATATTTTTATCAAGAAGCGTGGATTGAGTAAGTCTGGAAAGAAACGCACATTCTTTCTGCAGTTATTTCTTAAGAACCCGGGTAGGATGGTTAGAAGGAGTAGCAATAAGTTGTCAAGTAAATTTATTAATACGAGTTGACTTCCGTTGACCCTGCCCAAAAAATTAAGGTTATCAAAGTACTTCGATAACTGCTCAATCTCGGCTTAAAAGATGCAAAAGACTTCGTAGACAAAGCTCCTATCGTTTTCAAGAAGGGTAAAAAGGATTAAGGAGAGGATATCAAATCGCAATTGGCAGCTGTAGGCTGCGTTGTTACTCTTAAATGATCGTAAACATGTAAAACTTCCAATATAGAAAATCAGGTTAGTATCTTACACTTTCCATGTACTTTATGAAGAAATAAAGAGTATTGTTGATTTTACTCTTAAATACACTATTTTATAGATTTTCTGCCTTATTTACCGACTTGTTTGTTATTTTTTGATAAGATAGCGTCGATGACTCGTAGACGTTGGACGTTCAAAAGTGTGTCGACTGAATATTTTTCAGATGCCTAGGTATTTGTTAGCATTAGGAGTAGGTTGTTGAGTTTGCTGGAAATGAACTTTTCAACAATCTGAACTATCTCTTGATGGCTCATATTAGCTAGGATGAGTAGGATTTCTGACATGATTTCATAATTTTCTTCTATCACACTTTATAAAAGCATCGCATTGATATTGATTTAGACAGGCATTTCAGGTTGCTTAATCTCTTCTTCATTAGCACAAAGAACCTGATCAATTATATTTTTGAACAGTTAGCGTTAACTTTGAGCTGATCTAGTTTTGCCTTCTTCTTTTGATACCGATGGTTTAGTTTTGGATTTACTATTGACTCTCGACATTACTAGGACCTGATAATTATTTGTTGATAATTATAATGGAAAAAATGAAGAGGAATGCAACGTCACACATATCAAACGGGACTTCTATTAAGAGGGCAGGTCATGCAGTGTGATCCTCCTCTCCCTCTGGATAACTAGTTTGATGGAAGTTTGATGATCATATTGTTTACATTTTCAACTGATCTTTTCCCTTCCCTAATGTGTCTCAGGAGCTTTTAGGCTTCTATCGTTTAGTACCCTGCCTTTTCAAGAGCAACGCACGTGTGCACATTTCTGTCATAGGTCAGGGATACTCCGGGTTTGAGAGTGACCAAATTACATCCGTCAGTCCACTGTTCCCTTTCCTGGAAGGGAGACTTGCCATTTCCGGCAAGAATAAACTACATATTGGGATTCAGTTCTTTTTTCATGAATTCAGCAACCGAGTTGTACTCTTTACTTTCCCCATTATCTCGATATACTATTACGCTGGACCCAGTTCCGTCAAGGACGATTGGTTTGTATGCAACAACGTGGTTTTTGTTTATTTGAGTGAACAAGGTGTCAATATGCATGCATGATCTGTCGCTGGGAATTTTGACTTGAACGATATTCTTGACGGCTTTTTTGTGGAATAGGACTTCACAGATCTGGTTAAAAGCATACTGAGAAGTTCTTTAACTCCGCCCAATCATGAGGTAGTCCCTATGAATCATCATCACATCTCCTCCCTCGAGTGTAGAAACATCTCCTTCACTCGACGCTGGAAACTGAGTCTCATCATTGAGATCTATGAGAAGACTTTCATTCCGAAGTTAAGCGAAATACGGGTGATACTTGAATATGATACCTGTTAATATTTACTATCTCATTCGAGCGAACTTTGAAAACTTGGTCACCAACAAATGTTTGTTTACCGTAACAGCAACGTCTCTGGTGAAAATGTAGTTCGGGATGGGTGTTATTAACTCTTCATTGTGTTTTTAACTGTATCCAGTCACAATAGTTTAAACGAGGCACTTATTGTCCAATGATTCTAGTTTCTAGAAAATCTCAGCGCTGACGTTATCAAGTTTTTTTACTCTCTCCAAAAGCTCTTTCCTTGCTTAATTGCTGAGATCGAGAACATTTTTGAGTAAATCATTCACTTCAATCACATTATTCTTTCCAACAAACGTCTTTAGAACCGAAGTAAATACATCGTGCTATCTTTGCATTTGAGGCAAATACACAATATCGTCAAACAAAAGTCTTTATGCGTCCTTGGGTGAGATCCTTGCATGACCTTGACCTGGTCTATGAATGAGAACTTTGTTCAATTTTCCAATCTAACACGATGCTTGAACATCGATTTTCTAATAATTTTCAACGGAAGTATCTTTGGCCCTTTTCTCTTTCAGCTTCGCATCTTTGAAATCGACGCTAGAGTCGCTCTCATCAGAAGTGTAGACACCTTCGTCGTTAGAGAAAAGTTCAGGGCTGATCATCCTCAAAATATTATAATTCAGAAGGATAAAATTCTTTTAAAATACCGGATTCCATTCGAATAAACCGGAATTACATAGTTATATATCGGTTTTTTGACTTTGATAGTCACCTTCGAAGAGAAAAAATATCACTCCCGATTTGGGAGTGTAACTGAGACTCTCCATCGCAATAATTAGCCTTTAACATGAAAACTGTGTTGTAAAAAGGTAACTCCTTTGTCGTGATTTTTTACTGAAAATGGTCAAAACTTATCTACTAATTTCCGAGGTGGTATCGTGTTCAATCGGCATCAACCGCCCGTATTTTTTCCACGATATTTTTGGTTCTAAGATTTTGTTTTGTGTTGCTAAATATTTTTATTTTGTGGGTGAACCTCTAAATAAGGTCTATAATCAAAAAGGCACATATTGAGGAAATAATCGCTAACAATCATGAGTAAGTCTTCGCGTTAGTTCACTCATGCTCGCCAAATATCAAAGCCTCTTCTACTCTAGAAAGTTCAAATCCAGTCTAGCCTATCAATCCAACAGCATAAAAGTTCGATCGAGCAAGCGAAACATTTCTACCATCAAAACAAAATTCTATAGACCATATCCTGCTTAACCGTACAGTCCAATGTTGTTTATTGCTTATAATCTCACTATTTACTTGCTGTTTGCTACATGGTTCTTGAAAAATACTAGTCATCACTTTCCCATCTTGAAATCCTCATCAGTAAAGATCCAACTTTCAAACCTAACTTACATCTACTTGCTGCAATTTGTCTAAAAAAGAGTCATAAATAAGATAAAGCTCTCGACATGTTGAACTAAGGGCTGAAGCTTCCAAACTAATATTAGTTGGAAATGCTGATCGCGAGGAGTCAAACGTTGCTAAAGAAACAAATGCACGAAAATTCATTGGAAAATCTAGAAAAAGCATAAAAAATAAACTAACAAACTCAACGATAGTCGATCGATACGAAAAACAAAATCAATTTCATTAAAATACAGTGTTACAAGGCTCTCAAAAAGTAAGAGTAGTGTTTTGAAATTTTAGAGAAAATCGAACAAAATATGAGCAAATAGACAGGGACTGAAGCAAAGGTTAACTTCAAGACGGAGCAATTTGCTAAAATAAAAACCTAGTGTTTAATCGAGTTTGGCAAATATGAGGAAGCACAAAATTTATTATAAAGAAATAAGTCTGATAAAAACTTCGTTCCCGAATATCATTTCTACAGAGGCATAATATGCTCCCGACAAAGTACAATGAACATAAATCAGATATCCAATAATGTGTTCTACACTGGAATGAATCCCTCAACCACTCAAACGCAAGTTCAAAGCTCATCAGCTAATGTTTGAAAGAATTGAGTATTTACTATATGAAAAATCGAGATTTCTACTAAGCGTTGTAATATCTCATGCGGACTAGATACTTGCTGCCTGATTTTTAAAAAACAAAACAGTCATTTCTTCGGAAAGGAAAGAGACATTCTGTAATCGAAAACACAATGTCAAAAGATAATTTTTTAACAGGCAAATAATTAAAACATTACGATAGCTCGCTGCAAAATCTAGCAAAACTAGCAGAAGGAGTAACTTATTTAATGAAAAGGAAGTTCGACTAGTCGAAAACAATGCTCCTCTCTATAAACTTTACTACACTTGCAAATATTAAAAAAGTACACCACTTCCATTATTTAGCACAAACTGTTTTTAAATAATCTGTACTACAACGCCCTAGGGTTCAACTATTTCAGCATTGGGATGCACTAGGAAGCCCTCTAAATGTATCGGAACATGGTCGTTTCCACAAATTAATCAGAGGGGAAATGTTTCGATTCTGACCGAAAGTCGTCATAATCAGTCGAATATAGCCAGTACAACTATAATGTTTCCCTATGCAAGGGTATAATAGCTGCTGAACATGAAAAAGATGAAATTAAAGCGATTGAATATTTTTAGAAATGTACTTAGCATCTCGTTAGATCAGAACCATACTTTTATATTGCAGTTCTACTCATCAAAAGAAGTCTGAAGTAGTATGCATCAACCGATGTGTTCATGAAAGTTTTGAATATATTGGACGCAGGTCTAAGAGTGGGCTAAAATTCTCATATGTACTATTACCGAGCTTTAATTTATGTGTATCTTGGAATGAATGTGGAGGCAGTATAAGATGTTGATCGTGCCATTTAGAAATCGGAAGACAATGTCGCAAAATATTTTTTCCTAAGAGGGGTCATTTTCATGCTCGATCACAATTACTAGCAAGCGCAGGCATAATTTTCTACCTGTCTATCCATCGATGAGAAGTTCAAGGAAGCTCTTTTGTAGCGAGGAAAGTGCCAGCTACTGATTGGTGAGAATGTGAGTGCGGCCTACATGGATATTTACGACCATCCGTAGTATTAAAAATGGAGGAAAATTTTCTCACTATTTCAAAAGGATTTCGAACAGCTACTTGTTTAGGGGAAAGATGATGACCATATCAAGGAAATAGCCAACTTCTATCTCTTCAGATTTGACCAAGCAGGAGCTGCTGGAAAACTAATTATAGCGATAAAGTGTGGAAACTACGAACAAGTCCTGTCATTACTGGATTAAGCACTGGACATTAATCTTTCAGTTGGAGCTTTGCAGATCTCCGACATTCTGTTCCTCAAAGCCTACTGTCTGTATAAAACCGGAAACTATGATGCCACTTCGAAGATTCTCGAGAATATTTAATAGACAATCAAAAGTACTCAAAAGCAATACTAATATGGCTAAGACGACGAAAGAAAACTGCTTATGGTTAAACTAAACGAGATATTGGTGTGCTGCAGACAGAAAAAATACTCACAAGCCATTTCTCATACTTAGTTGCTTTGCTAAGAAGTTTATGAAGGCTAAATATATGATCAACTTAAACTGTTGTAAGACTTACTGGAAAAAAACTATAATACCCAAAACTAAGCGTCAATTGAAGGAAATAGTATCAAAGAGCTGAGTTTTTTCGATGATACAACTATACTCAGTTAATATTTTGATGCATAAGAACTTTTCAATTTAAAACTCAATTTTTGGATTCCGATGCCGAAAGTTAAAGTTCACGAGCTTTACGAACCAAACTACGAGAAAATACTTGAAGATTTTGGAATTGGGGATGTATAAAACAAACCTTAGGCTCCGTGGATTAGGAGAGGGTAACATGGAGTTATGTTTACAAATGATATTCAAAATTTCGATAATCTTTCAATCTACACGTAAGAGGCAGATAATCGCAACAAATTGAAAGAATCTCTTCAACTTGGAAGTGATGTACTGGCTAAACTTAATAAAATAGCCAAAAAAGAAAGTCATTGATCATTAATAAGCCAAATTCTATATCGAAACAGTCCTTTATTTTCATTAGTTAAGGAATAAGAATTTCGGGGAATGAAATAAAATCAACCTGAATATGGCATGCTTTTTGGCTGACTAATTTTCATTTTATAGCTTTTTGGGACTGGAGAATCATCCTCGACGTAGAACGTGTACTCATTACCGGGATATTCACCAGCAGCTGTCAATACTTTGACCAACTTTAATTGTCTATTTGGGTCCACATTGTGCACCTCTCGAAACAATTCTTCATGATTTTCGAAGATTTTCTAATACTGAGGGAGTACTTATTCCACTTAAACATATTGGATAGCTTGTTCTGTGACCACTTTACTCATATTTAAATATTATATTTAAAGTTAATAACAGACTAAGATACATAATCAACTATTCCCTGCCTAATTTCCAGTTGGAGGACTGGTTGGTGCTGATTAATTTTTTGGAGGGTTGCTAACAGCACTCTGAAAAAGAACATTAGCAGAAGTCAAATTATAGTGGTAAAAGGTGAATTCCTGATTCATTAACTATAGTTTTTTGACGAGAAGCTGTTTCTGTATGTTTTGGTCTTCCAAAAACCTGGCTGCATGGTTTCCAGATGTATGTGAAACCTCTTTGGAGTAATCGACTGATTTCTCGTAGTAGATTTAGGTCGCGTCGTCCCAGTGCATAGTCTTATATTATTCGGTCTGTCCCAATAAGTTTAAAAAATAGGAGAGGCCAATAATGAATCCGTCGTCATAGAGGAAAGCCTTAGATGAAAGCTTCTTATTGATTTGCTCCTTCCCTTTTGATAAATTTTCGACGTAGTTGATTGATAGGGCGGGTATCACTAAGTAAAACAGGCGGAGATGTCGATTCTATTTGCTGGCCAATTTTGAAAATAGTTTAATCATTAAGTTCAGATAGTCTATTTTGCTACTAAATTTTTCATCGAAGGATTTCAAGATGTGATCTAGTTCCTGACAGGAATTTTTCGTCAAATTACTCAGCGCTGTCTTCTATGCGACTTGTTCGAAAGTTTAATTAAAATCCATTTTTTTGGGAAGGAATTAAACACTCTTACTTGAGCTATTCAAACTAGCAGACCTCAGAAGTCTCACAAATCCTAAAGAATTACCCACTGCGGTAATTGTTTACCTAAATTTATCTAAAAAATTGGTTTCATCTTCAAATTTTCCGAGTTTTTTTATCTACTTGTAAAGATGTTAAGCTCTTTAGTATGGATAATACCCTTCATATTTGTCACTGTTGCCAAACTATTTAAACCACTTCTTCTCCTTAGTCAGGGGAGACTGGATATAGTCATCGTACAAAAACTTATTAAAACCCTGAATTTTCCTGAATCAAGAATAAAGTTACGATTTGAGGAAGTTATAGAAGGCGTTAACTGTCGTCGCGAGAATGCCGAGTCCATGTGTTCTGATAGAATCCGACAGTTGCTGAATTCCGATACTTTCGATTATCTTGCCGTCCCCCGTGACCTAAAGAAATTTCTGGGAAAGCATGTTGTATTTATATTTGGCGATGAACTCAGGAATATTTCTTATAATTCTTAGAATATCGAATTTCCCTTGCTAGATAGTTTGAATCGGCAAGAAAACATCGTGAAGAGTGAGTCCAAATAAATGACTACCCAGTATTCTCATCTGCTCGTATGTTTCCATGTCGTGCATATTCAGGATATTCATATTATAGAATGTTTAGTTGAAAGCTCTCGAAATCTAAATCCTAAGGTCGATTGTTGTATCAAATAGTCTCAATTTTTCAAATTGAATTAGTTTTGTAAGGTCTGCCATTTCAGTCTGAAAAGGGTTCAACCCTTAGAGTTTTTCAATCAGCATAAAATGAGTGCTTATTCTTAGAAAATCCTAAACTTTTCTCTTCAAAGATACCATATAATACTCCTCAAAAATTTTTAACAGTTCAATTTTGTATTCACTAAAAAGTAACTCGGAATTGCCAAGATGAGGTGTTTTTAAAAGAAGAAAGGCTGAATCTTATAGCGTATCAAAGAGTAACTGAAGCCTTTTGCAAGTATTAGGATTGGATTGCTTAAACTCTACAATTTTAGGAAGAATTTCCTTACAATTGAAGAGAAAGTCGCAGTTAGCATACTTTTCAATGAGAACTGGGTAATAGCATACCACTTATATTTTTCTGATCAATAGTCGTATGAAAATCAGATATTCCCTTTCGAAAAAGTTATCGGATGAAAGAAAACCTATTGCATATTTGATAATTGCAATTTTAAGTTCACTCATCGGAGTAGACAGCAGCTACAGAACCAGTTTTAAAGCATATATTTTATCGAAATTTTGTTAGAGTCGTTTTGAATCGCCGGAAGACAATTTCATATAAACTGGTGTAAGTCTTTCCCTAAGTTCATAAGCGATTGATTTAGCCAGAACCATAGTATCAAAAGCGTCTGCTTTCTTTTTTAACGTGTAACATATTGCTTTCAAAGTTTCCATACTCAGAATCAACTGACCTAATAATTTCATCGGTAGAACCTGACCTTCATTTGCATGTAGCATTAGACACAGATAAAGGAGCCTGTTTCCCTTCATCATTAGAGACACCCTAGAAGTAAATTATTTTTTACCCATCATAGAGTAGATTAATACGGTTTGATATCCTTTAGTCCAACAACTTTTTCCCCTTCTCGTCTTTTTTTAAATCCCGGAGAGAATGGTTAGAAGTGGCGATGCTTTCCATTCTACTCAGCCAAACACAAAATTGAGCATAATTCGATGTAAATTCGACTGTGATAATCTATCCAATGCTCTGAAGGTATAATTTTAGGAATTTGTTTTAATCCTAAATTAAAAGAAAAATACGGAAGGGTCCATAGTTTTTGCCTTCTTTCTTAGAGGAACTACATCCATCATAAAGGAAGAAATATAAACAGTAACAAAACTATGCGCCTGTATGATTGGTATTTTCTTTTGCATTGACCATAACTTTTTCCAAAAATCTCTATTTTATTCATCAGGGAACATTTTTCTGAAAAGGGCATAGAGACACATTAGGTCTAAAATTTTTCTATCCTATTAATTCTCTAGTTTCGAACCAAGATTGTAATTTATTTACTCAAAGGTTCGATTGAAATAGAGCTCCATGTATTAGCGAAGATCCTTGTTTGCCTTGATGAGGCCTAGCTAGCTTTTGGATTTTTCAAGTTGCTCATCGAACTTAATACTAATGACAGTATTCATACAGTTAAGGGAAATTACCGTATTAGACAATTTATTTATATTTTTCTAAATTTTTTTGAGATGTTGGGTTGTCGTGTCAAATTTTTCAGGCTATTTTCGAGCTAGTGAAATGAGTTTGATATACAACTCCCAATGATCTCTAATTTTAGGATTGTTTTCAACGAGACAATCTACGATATAGATGGATCTTAATGCTCTCGAGAGAGCCTAGAACCCAAAATCCAGATTCATGTTTTTAAAGTGCGTCTTCCATGATGGTTGTTTCCGATTAATCATTGCATGAAGTTGCAGCACGATATTCTCGATATAAGACATGAGTTTTCTGACCAGTTAATACACTTTCTTATAGACCCCGATGAATCTTGACGTCATGAGCTAAGGAGTGTCATCGTTGTCTTTGGATTTTTCGCCATACATCATAAAGTTATCGTAGAGATCGGTTTGCAGAATTTCTATGATTTTGTTAACTTCATTGTTGAGGTAGGTGAAAATAACTAGCGTTTTGGCAAAATGCCCTGCTTCTTTCTGACTGAGGTCTACGAGATCAAAGATTCCAATGTTTTTTTAATAGTTCTAGGATCCTATAGAAATGTACGATTTGAGTCGTTTCTATGAGATAGTGATTGATATGGCAGATTCCATCCTCGAACATCATCTCTTCTTTCTACTCCCACTCGAGTGATACTTCTTTCAGATAGGCGACATACTTTGCAAGGTTTTGCTCATATAGATTTACTAAATAAACTTGAAAGAGTACAAGTAGAAGTTTTTTCTGAGCTGACCTATACTTCAACATCTGGTTATTACTCATAATCCTCTTAATCAGAGTCTGCAAACCATTTTCTTGCGTCATTTGGTTCCTGCATTGGTAGGTATTAAATATTCAATAGTTGATACGCGAGATATTGTATCAAACAAAAAGGGTCAAATTGCATAGAATCACCAACATAAATAATCAACTCATGAAACTCAGGCAGATCCAAAACTAGTCATGACTATGCCCATGGCCACCGTCAGACTCAGTGGATGGCTAACATCCATGTTAAATTTATCATCCGATACTCGTCCAAACAACAATCCCTCTTCTCCCTGTTCTTAGTTCCCCTCGTCTTTTTCAAGGATGAAGTTTTTAATTGAAGGTTGAGACACTCTTCCTCTAAAGTTCAGCGTATACCCCTTTATTTATTCTTTCCAAGTTGGTTTCCTGTTTCTGAATACGATAATCCGATCTTTGTTAAGAGGATAAAGGTCTTATAGCGAAATCTACTATTCTCCAGGGTTCACTCCAGTCAATTAGAAATAACTGACTTCGGGCTTTTTCAGATACACTCTGAACTACCTTGGTTTTGACCCTCCTGAGAAAATCTATGTCAAATATACCACAGTGGCCAATAGTTACCTCTGAACACCACCTTGCCTAGCATTCTAAGGACTGAGGCCTGGCCCAAATATATTGTTAACAGCACCAGTAAAGCTGGACTTCACTTTTCCAAGATAGCACGAACCATTCTCTTCCATATCATCTTGACTAGTAGAGAAGTGATGAGTAGCGAATAGGGAAGTTGAGACTTTCTTAGCTGCCATGATATATTTATTGTCATTGGAGGAGTGCAAATTGTATTGAGGGTTTATCTGGAGAAGTCCTTTAACTCTGTAAAGAGTTAACTTCATTGTTCTTTCTTTTGGCAGGGGCTATGCCAGGATTTCTTTTATCTAGACAGTTTTTTTTTGATTGACGAAATTTGGAGAGTTTTCCGAACTTCCAGAATTTCCGTGAATATAATCGGCTCCAACTTATAGTGAAGGAGGTCTGGCTCTGAGTTTGCTGTCATTATTGTTGGTGAAATCGATGATTTACTCTTCCTCGTCCGAGACATCCGAATTGATGTGTTGAATATTTTTTTATTCTTGTTGCTTAATTTCGGTAAGTCCCAGTGCAAAGGTTTCGGTTTTCTTTCTTCCAAATTAAACTTCTTAAATTTCTTTCCCATCGCCACCTTCATCAAATATATTTTAACGCTGTTTGGATTATTCTTAAATTTACTTTTATTGCCTCTTAGCTCCAAGATCACCGTATTTATGGATTTGTTCTGCCTTGTTCTGGTTTTCCATTTTATTCAAAGGCGACAGTGGGTCCAATCTAAATCAAATGAATTGCTTACTTTTTAGTTCTTCTCCTCCTACTTTTTTCCTCGTTTCTAATGAAACTGTGGTTTTATTGTCTAGTAGGAGAGCTGATCTACATTTACTGTTCGTTCTCATAGTTTATTTCGGGGAATTAGTAAGTGTCGGTTTCATGTAGAAAATTCTTACCAATTTTATTGCCATAAAATCTGTCGGAATGCTAACCTGTGTTTTTCTTGTTCGCGATGTTCCCAGTCTCAGGAGAAATCGTCACCTGCTTTTTATCTCCCTCATCAGAATCAAACTCCATGAAAAATTGGTCTTTGTCGTTCATCTCCTTCAATTTGATTCTTCCAAAATTATTTGTATAAAATTACAATCTGAACATGCTTTAACTAGTTTAGAAGTTGAAAGAGCTAAAAATCATTTGTTTAAAAGCGAGATCATGAACGAAAGTGATTGACCAATTTCGGTAGTTTTCTACCATTAATTTTGGTGTGCAATGAGACCAAACTTCTCTTTTATTTACTTTTTTTGGGGGATGAGTCAAAGGATTTGCTCAAGCTGTGTCTGTTCTTATTTTTCAAAAGCGAATATTGTTCGGTTATTCTTTTAGCAATTTGTCTATTTTGTTAATTAATTATTTCCTGCTACCTATATTTCTTCTCGGACACGGTGATACTATAGCTTGGAGATGTCTAAGGTACTTTCCGATTTTTAATACTAACAATCTTATTAAGCAGATGTTTGTTTTCAAGCCCAATTAGAGATTATTTTTAGACTATTTTTTGATTTTTTGCAAGATACTTTGTTCTATGAAGAAAAGTCATGTAAAATTTGGTCGAAGTATCCTGCATTGGCTTCTTATCCACGATGCTTTATATCCTTTTCAAGTAAGAGTTGTATTGATCATTTTGATTCAGAAGATTATGCAGTCTGGGGTTTGTTGCTCTGTAAGCTTCGAAAGTCTTGGGCATATTCTGTTTATAATAAGATTCTACATTATTCTTCCATTTAATTGATAAATTTCTATTCAGTGATTATTCAATAGAAAAAACCAACATACCGCAACGGTTCTGATCAACTGTCATTAACCGTAAAACATTTTTAGAATAAAAATATAGCATATGCATCAAAATTGGAAGCTATCTTTCTAAAAGCTCCTTTTCAGTTAGTTTGTTTTCCACATCCTTATTAAATTTCTAAAAATAAATCCATATATTTTTAACGGACTTTTTTCTGGAAATCGCAACATTAAATTAGAAGATTTCTCATTTTCTATCGAAGCCTTATCCTTCTTCGCAGTTTTTATTGCAAGAATACTTTTTTTTCAAACAAGTGCTTTCTCGATGTTAGAGCTACATCGCTGATGAATATGATTTAGCCTTAACAAGTTGTTAACTTCCCATGAAGCCTTTCCGTTTCGGAATTATGAGCTTGAAGGTATTCGACAGCACTTCGAAGATCTCAGTTGAGATCTTTCATGGGACTTTTTAGCAAATTTAAAAAATAAAAAATGGACTTCGAATTCAAAGATCGAAAAAATAATTTAGATAACAAGAGAACAGTAAGCTCATAATTACTAAATAAAATTTCCTCTTTCCCAAAGACCAGCTTGAACAGCCCCATTTTTGAGAAACATCCTTCCCTTTCCCCATGGTAAATCCGCCCTGAATTACCCTTTATAACGATTTCCATCCTTAAAAAACATTTACCCAAAGCCCTCCATCTTACCATTCAAAAATTATCCGTCGTATTTGACCCAATCGACGCCGTCCCCCCCGATCAAGAGCCCGGATCCGTTGTAATGATCGTCTTTCCATTGTCCTTCGTACTATAACTGCCCATTAGAATTATAAAGTTGTCCTTGTCCCTGCATTTTGCCCTTAAACCAGTCTCCATAATAGTAGCTGCCGTCGTTGTACATATACTTTCCTTTTCCATGTTTGACCCCATCCTTCTTCTGACCTGTATACATATTGCCATTCGTATACACTTAGCTGGAATCGACATTGGGTCTATACTAAGAGGCAAGACTCGTTGTGTGCATTTTTCGATCTTTAGAATCGAGTACTGTCGGATTAATGACTTTGGAATATCCCGTAGGAGGGAGTATTTTTGTTCTAGATTTTTGAAGGTTAACATGTTGAGTACTTGTTGAGTTTATAATTGATAGGGTGACTCTTTGTGTGGATGATAGATTTTTAACGTTTGTAGGGAGACTATCATTTAATTTCGTGAAGTTAGGACGGCTTTCCTCATTTCTTTCCAGCATCTATCGGATCATATAAAAGATGGATAGTGGATACTTATTTTTAATGACGTTAAGTCTGGTCTACAGCTACCTAAAATTTAGTTCTTTCGCATCGTAATAATATAGCTATCTGGAATGTGCCAGCAAACACAGTTCCATAAGAATCATTCCCAAAGAAAACACTCCTGCTTTAGCAATGGCAGGAACCTTCTTGTTGTGATCAAAAGATGAAACATTATACTCAGAAAACTGCTCAGGCGCTAGAAAGATGTCTTAAGACTATGCTTATTTATTTCTTATACATTCAATGTTAGTTTTCGTTGGAAACAGTTTCGAATCGATCACCTTTATGTACGGATCCTTATTTTTTAATCCGAAGTAAATATTTTTTATTCTTACCTTGTCATTCGCAATTTTTTGTTACTATAGAGCTGCATACCCTTTTACAGTTCCGTAAATTATCATATTTATTTAGTCGGGTGAAAATTGCTGATTTTTTTGTTTTCGAGAATTTAACTCCTCTTGCAAATTCGTAAGGACATAGTCAAAGAATAGCACGATTTTGAATTAATCATTGAAAATTCCATCAGTTTTCTTTTTCAACACATCTAATTTACCGGAGAATATTACATCTCAAACGAAGCAAATTTTAATCGATGAGAGTTGATCTGCGTCTCTAAAACTAGGGATACATTTTTTCCATTTCTTTTTAGTTTTAACAGTTTATTTATTTGACAATTATCAGTTATGCTGTCTCCTTGTGCTCGATGATACTACACCTTTTAAATAAATTGTCTTCGTAGGTGGAGATCAATTTGAACTCAGATAGGAGCCTAGAAGCCTAGGAGTTATCCGCAGAATTGGGACTAAAAAAAGGGTTTCCGAACCGGTCTTCTATAAAAGAGGTTGAATTATTTCCCATCTGTATTTATCCGATATTTATCCGATATTGTTATCGCTTGTTTAGTTTTATTAAAAGAAAAAACTACTTTAAGTCCTATCTGTACCAATTATAAAAAACAGACAATCTCAAACAATCAGATATTCAATTTTCATCTTACTCAATGAAGGGCATATCTGGGTCATACTCCTCATTTCCGCTGTTTGGTAAGTTAACCCAGGGGAGTAAACTATTGACAAACAGAGAAAATGGGTTTCCTTACAAGTTTATAGGATTTCCTGCGTTTTGTGGCTCTTGAAACCCTTGATTATCTTGGATATTGTTCACATCTATTCTATCTACTCTGTCACTGAAGTTTCCTTTATAGATGTTTTCATATCTCTTTAAATAGAAAGGAATTTAGAAATCTACACTGTTTTAGCCACATAACTTTATAAGGAATTCTTCATAATTAAACTTTGTCTTTTCAATTTGATTTAACACAAATCCCATAGCTCCCTTAACCCAAAGGACTATTTAATTAGCTTTCCATAGAATTTTTGACCTTTAGACATATATTTCAAGAATTTTATCGAGTCCCTTCGAATCGTTTATCGTATCAAGCTTGAGGAAGAAGTATGAATAACTATCAGGAGCCATTTTCCAAAATTAATGCTCTATTATTTGAGGGAAAGTCTTTTTTTGATTTTCAAGAAAGTTGGGGTGGTTCACAAATTTCTTTCCATACTAATTTTTCTCAGCGATATCAAGAATCAGTTTGGGGTAGAGTAGGATCGCTCTTGTAATTAAAATTTGTGGTTCTTATAAGGCGTAGTCCACTTTGCTTGATATATTTAGTGCTTTTTCCCAGTGAATTTAATTGAACTCCAATAGCTACTAAATGTTGGACTCATTGATGAGTAAATCCCTATTCTCATTTTTGGGCGTTTAGTTGAGGAGCATAAATTTTGATAGAGCTGTTGAATAGGTGAAGTTGGGTAGGTAATAAATGCATTTTTGAAGTTTGCTTTATATTTTTTCTATTTTCTATTCCATTTTTTGTTGCTCCCTGCTTTGATTTGTTTTGCTCTTGTCAGTTTCTTATTTTTTAAAGCTACCAACGTATTCTGCGTAGTTAGAATATTAGGATTGAAATTGCAGGAGAAATTAAAATTGTTTTGACGAAATTGCATTGTAATCTAAACAAAGCAAACATGCCGTTGGATCATCCAAATTCAGTTTAAGCAAGTATTTGTTGTACTCGAGTGCTGATTTAAAGCAGCCTTTTTTCCCTAGAATGTCCATCATTTTGAACAATGACATAAAGAAACTACTCGAATAAGTCTCGTACACCACTTTCTTGGGACAGTAATTGTTATTGAGAAATTCTCCCAACTCATAGCCTCCGGAAATTTCATAGACGTAAATTACTCGCTGAATCAAACTATCTGCCTCCTTATAGTTCCCCTGCAGTCTTAAAAACTCTCCAACTGAATAGATGCTATCAACATGTTACGGGTGCGTCTGAGAAAATTGAAATAAAGCATTTATATCGTTGGTATTTTTAACAATTTCATATTCCGCCTGGTACTGTGCATACTTTTTAGTTGGAATGAATTTTAATTCGTTGTTTTCTCTTTCTAACTCAAATTTCTCGTTCATAGCAAAGTATTCTTTGACTCCTGGAGCCAAAATTGACTTTTTCATAAGTTTTCTTAGGTGCTTTTGTAACTTTTGTTGTCTCCTAGGCATATCTTCGTTATCTTGCTTTTTATCTTAAGTCCATCCCTTAAAGTGCCTTCGGAGCTATTTCTCATAGTCGAACTTCTTTTAAGAAATAGCGAAAATGTCCTTCAGATTATTGGCTTCATTGGCCTCTTCTTTTTTTGAAAAATCAGGGACTTCCATTCCTACTTCTTTAAGTGCCTCTTCGAACTCCTTCTGCTCGTCTTTTTCTTATGGTTGATTTTTTGCCTTGCCCTTTTTCTTTTTACTCCTTTTCTTCTTACTTTTTTTTTCTGTTTATTCGGTCGTTTGCTGCTATTACTGATTCTTACTTTCACTACTCTTATTGGTTTCGATTCCTTGCCCGTTTTCTTCATCTTAACTGTCTTAATTATTCTCCAACATTTCGAATGCATTGTTTTTCTTTCGAACCGGTTCTTATTAGTCACTTTATTTTTCAGCATTATATTCCTCTTTCTTCATTTTTTTCTGCTAAAGCAACAGTTTTGCCTTTCGGTAACTCATCTTCTTTTAAATTTGTGTCAATATATGATTAAGAAAAGATTTTTAACCCATAACTAATGTCAACAAAGTAAGTAAACCACAGATCAGTTTTCAACAAATTAATATTAGTCATTTTCAATCACCCACTCAATTAAATTCGGTACTTTCCATGTTACTTTGATGCAGCCACGGTTGTATCTCTATCGAAGACCGACCACTTTATGTTTCTTCTTTTAAAATCTACTTGTTTTCGTTATTTTTAATCATTGATGAGTTTTTTGTGGTCTTTTTGACTGCGCTAGTAGTGTTATAATGCAAGTGAATGAAGCTTTAAGACAAACTCTTCGCGTTTTTTGACTTTTTTCTCGAATTTAGTTTTTCTGAGTTGAATTATTTGTACATTTTACAGTCCTCATTTCAGGTTAATTATTTGTTATGACCGCAGACTGATTTTTACATGAAAGATTTCGTCCGTTAATAATGCTAGAGGTATTATGCTTTCGAATGACAGCATTTCTGATTCCTCCGTTGGGAAAATGCATAATTTTCTGATAATTCTAATTTGCTACATGATGAGTCGGAGATAAAAATCTAAATTGAAATATCGATTTACTAAAGCTGATTCAGCTATTTCTGGCTTATGTGCAAGTGCTAGAGAGGGTTAAGCTTGTGTTTATTCCTTTTTGTTTCGTACACTTTGCTTTTTGAGTTTTTTTACTCCTCCTTCTTATTGATTTGAGCTTTTTTAGTGAATATTTATTTGGTAGTGGAGTTATTGAGAAAGATTCCTATTTTTTTCGAGATGTTAAGTTTGATTTTGCACTTAATCGCCTCTCTCCTTTAACATTACGAATTTTTTCTGAGGTTTGATTAAATTTGTGTGTATCTAGTATTGCATTTGGGGTGGAAATGGTTCGATATTTTGCGGAGTTTAAGTTGAGAAGATGGCTAATTGGAGATTCCCGTCTACTGACTCTCGTCGTATCGGAGAAGCTTGGATAATGAAGGGAGTGGGGAATGGTGATTTAAATATCGATAGATGGAGTGTTTTATTTATGGGTTATTCTCGCAGGTAGTTATATTATTGGTTCTGAATTTGTCAGTCATAAATTTATTACACAAAAATGTGCGAGATGCATCAAGTTGTTGATACTTCACATTTTGAGTTACCCTTGATTGTTCAAAAAAAATTATCCGAACATTAACGATATGACTAGAAAAAGAATTTCTTCGCCTTAAACACTATTTCACTTCGGAGAGAATAAAGGAGCTTGGAGCTCACCTTGATACATTGAACAGGTAAGAGGACGAAACTCTGTGTTTTCTGACAAAAGATGATGCTTTCAACAATCGAATTCGGGAATTATCGGAATTCCGTTGTTTAAATACGAATTAATCAAAGAATAAGCAATTATTAAAAAACAAAAACCGAATCAATGTACAGAGAAAGATAGCCCATCAAGGTTAAGAACTTTAGAAAGCAGAAACAGTAATCTTACAAGAAAAAGGACTACTACTACGAAAACATCATCAACCCAGAGTAAGACAAAACTGTTCACGGTCAAATCATGAAAAAAGTTTGGAGATAAAATTACGCCCCATAACAAAATTAAATTCTCCAGTCCAGAGTCCTGAAGCAATACTATCAATAAGTTGACACATAAGCGACACTTACCGAAAGGTACAAGAGAAATAAGAACACGTAAAAATTTGAAAAAAGGGAAAAAAAAGTGTCGCTCAAAAGTAACCCTTATGCGCTGGTCTTCAACAGAATGGAAGATATAATGAGAAAAAATCTTCTCGCCGGGTTCTTCGAGTGCAACTCGAGAAAAAATGCCAGAATGACCCAGAGCTAAGTTAACCTTCGAAAAAGAATGAAGAATAGGCATTTCGATAACTGAAATCTCCACAGAAATCATTTGTTCATATTCTTTATATTCACAATTTTTTGACGCAGCTGGAAATTACCTCAGCTTCAGAAATTGATCTGTTCAGTTTGGATTTATATTTTCATTTTTCTTTACATTCAATAGAGCGAAGTTAAATGGATTTGATATCAATGATTTGTATAATCAATTAATAATACCACCACAGTAAAAACAATGAAGTTTATTGCTGGAATAGCCGCATTGGTCACAATTGCAGTTGCTGCCGATGACTGTCCTTAGGAAAAACAGGTTGTTTGTGTCGATGATGTTCGCGCCGCCTACGAACCCTGCAAAAAAGCTGCTGAGTCTGGAGGAAGCGATCTACCCGCAACGCTTCAGTGTTTGAAATATTATGCAAAAATGAGGAGTGACTGCTGGCCATGCATCTGTATGATTGCAAAAAATGAAGGGATGCATATTCAGGGATGCGACGACTTCTATTGATCTTATATCGCTAGATATATCCAATTCTCAAAGCTGCTTATTTCAAAAAATATGATTCTCCAAGTTCTGACATTGTGAAGATGACCACTGTAAAAATATTCCAACCTTATTTTGATAATTCTTGATATATTTGGACTTAGCAACACTTGTAGCAATAATATTTATTACTAAATTCATGATTTAGGTTCCTTACTCCGACATCGAATTCTACGAAAGAAAGATAATTCGCTTAGAAGCAGAATTGGCTGGTATGACAGAATAGTTGGCAAATACGAAAGTCAAGCTGCTTGATTCTGAAGATAGATAGTTAAAACTCCATGAAAAGCTCAAACAATTGTAGCTTCATAACTAGCAATTAAATATGTCACGGAAGGAGTAGGCCAAAAAAGAGGAGCTCGCAATCAAGCGCATCGTCCAGGTTGAAGATTAATCAAAAAAACAGCTGCAATAACGATAGCAAGAACTCAAAAAAACCTACGAAGATATTATCCAGAAACTAAAAACAGAAAAATAACACGTCGAAGAGAAATGCCAAGTCCTGGAAGCTTCTGATGCAGCTGAAAAATGCAATTTACTGGAGTTCAAGTTGGAAAAGGCTATTTCGTAGAGAAGGTAAACTCTTAGACAATTCGACAACTATAAGGAGACTACTGAAAATCAGAGAAATGAGGAACTTCAGGTCATTAGAGAATCTCTAACTTCAAGGTTCCAAGAAAAACATGAAAACGATCGAAGGTTTTATCGATAGCAAGTTGAAAGTCTGGAAAGGTAAATCAATCAAATCAAAAATTAGCTTTCTTAAGAAAAAATAAAGAACGATCCCGCTCGGTAAAAGTAAATTGACAGGCTTAAAAGTTAAATTAGGGATATAGTTTTTGCAAATGCAAGTTAACTTGACAAATTTTCGGTGCTTCTGAATTAAAAAAATCAGGAAATTGCGGATTTGAGTGAGAAAAAAAGGAAATTAGAAGCTTAACTTATCGAATAAAAGAATGATGCAAGGGATAGACTCCAAG
>JAOWAT010088894.1:0-10766 GCA_028571025.1 Longipedia americana
AAAATAGTATGAAAAATTTGAATTATAAGTTTTGAGTGAAAAATTGAAAAATTGCACTGTAAGTGCAAATGTCAAGATAATGCTTTAAAATTTCATATCGTATTTCTACTTCACAAAAGGAATATTTTAACACAATTTTTGAGAGAAAATTTGAAAAACTTTTCAATTTAGAAGCAATCCAAAAATTTTACAAAGAAATGTTCCTACAGGCCAGGAATAAAGAGGAATAAAGAAGTTTTAATAAACTACCATTAGAATAGACATTTACAAAACCATTGCAGCTACAGCTGCAGCTGTCCAGACGGCAGTGAGCTGCATGCAGCTGCAAAATACAGCTGCAGTGGTTCCTGTGCTCATTTTTATGCTACAACAAAATGGAATGCTGTTTATTACAGTAACTTTTTACGCCTGACAACTTTTATTAATGGTATTTTTTAGAATTATTGGTGAAAAAATCCAGCTTTGGCTGACTTATGAAAAAAAAATTCAAAAATTTTTGTCAACATTTTTTCAGTTGCAAATAAAAAAATTTTCCCAGGACAAATATATTACACTCATAGACCTGCAAAAGTGTCATATTTCTTCAAAAAGACATGATGAGACAAAAACACTCTCATAAACCACGGTGGACATGTTAAAAAAGTAAGGGGTGTTTATTCAACTAGAAAATATCTAGTTTCTGAAACACCCATTATATTTTGATTAACCTACCCTGAATTCAAAGAAAACAAATTCTTAAAATGGGTAATCCGACAAGTTACACTCGCAATGATGAATCCTCATTTTGTAGATTGTCCTCACAAATTATGGGTGAAATATCACACCAGAGCTCAGAACATGTTTGCGGGTACTTTGTACCCCCCCAGTGATTCCCGTCTCTAACAAGCACAAAAGCCATGCACAACCTGCGGATGTTTCCAGTATCTGAAGTACAATTCATTGTATTGAATGATGTATCAAAACTTTGTTGAAACTTAGAAAAATACAAAGAAATTGAAAATGATTTGAGGACAAGTACAATGATGGTGACTACTAATCCGAATTCCCACTGTAGGTCTTCAGCGGTATGATGTTTACCAAAGACCATCATGCTATGCCGCTAAAGTGATCTAACGAACATACAGTAGGGTTCATAAAGTCCTGGTGGGAACGGGGCGTCGTTTTTTGGGAAAAATTCACTACTATATGGTATGATTTTTTTTCACAGACCTTCATAATTGACCTAAATCTAGTACCCATTGAATTTTCATTAAAATCTGAGACATTTTGATTTTTTCCTTATAAATTTCTAAAGAAAGCATAAAACATATAAACACCAGAACCTTTTGAATTTACATTTTTGGTGTTTTGTTTACAAATTTATAAGGCAAAAATCAAAATGTCTCAGATTTAAATGAAAATTTAATGGGGACTAGATTTGGGTCATTTATGAAGGTCTGCGAAATAAAAATCACACCATATAGTAGTGTGTTTTTCCCGAAAAATGACGCCCCGTTCCCACTAGGACTTTATGAACCCTACTGTAGGTCTTCAGCAATAATGTGTTTGCCAAAAACCTACATGCATAACATCCTATTTGCCAAAGAGGACCTCTTGCATCGCGACATTCAAAAAAGACTTTATTTTTCCTCCCCAAAATGGCTTTTACTTGACCTGCGTTGATCCGCAGGTAAAAACCAAATAAAAGTATAGGGTTAAATTAAGGTAAAAGTTGGTGCCACAGCAGAGGTTCAATCTCAATACCCACTAATAGTCCTTTGAATCTGATTTACTTCTTAAAATTGAATTTCTATTATTTTGCTCTCAATATGCTTAAACAATGAAAATGGTGGTATCAAATGAAAAAGAACAAATTAAAGTCTTCATCAGGTAGAGTTCTACATGTAATTCTAGAGAAAAGATTTCGTGAATTTAACTTGAATATTTCAAAAAAATAAGAAGAAAAGTAATGGAAAACTCAATTTAGGGGTCACTTTGGACTGAAATTGTGATATAGCAGATTTGTTTGCCAATTTCTGACAATAGAGATTATTTGCAATCCAAAAGTTCTTTTTAGGCACCAAAAGGTGGTCTGATCTACTCAAAAATCATGTCACCAGGGCATCACTTTTTTAAAGTGCCAAAAAACTTTTTCTGAAAATATCTGTTTTTACAAAATTTTTCAAATGCTTTTAAAATTTGATTTAGACAGTAAGTTCAGAGTCATTTTCAAAAAAGCAAAATGTTATTAATAAAATATGCATGGAAAGCCTCTTTTTGGGACTTTGAAAGGTATCATTCCATTTAGGATTCAGAACCAGCTTTACAAGAATTTTGTAAAATTTTGTACCTGAAATTTTTAGGAAGGACCAAGACTAAAAATATCAGCTTTTAATAGTCATCCAAAGCTCATTAAATCTAAACGGGCATGACACTTTGTAATCACGAAAATGCTCGGTATAGAAGGGTTAAATTCGGAAATTTTAATCACAATTCCCATAATATGAGGTGCCCCAGCGGACTTTGGAAATTATTCGAAATTTTGTCATTTTGGAAGCCTACAATTTTCAATTATATTTAAACTTTATCTTTCATATGCAAAAAGAATCATTCAATTATCTTTTTCCTCTATGCGGAAATTGAGGTTCAATATAGCATTTTTAATGAATTTACTATATAATAGAAAACTTAAAATGCCTTAGTCTCAAAATTACACAAAACATTTAATTGCCAAAGTCCACTGGAACACCTCATATTTAGATTCAAACAGTTTTCAGAAAGGAAATAAAGGAACAGTTAGAATATTTATAATGTTATTAAAATTTATTTGAACAGGCCATAAAAATTTAAAATATAATAAAATTAAAAGCAAAAAGTATTATTAGAAACATGATCATAAAGGGAAAACTGTTTTCCTGAGAAAATACAAAAAAGGTCTGGCAAGTGAGATCTTGCATTCTCTCAGAAAACAACGCTTTTAATCTCTAGTTGTACATATAATCTTTAAAGATTTCTAGGATTGCAATCAATGAATATCCATTATTTACACTTATAAAAGTCTTTAAAGATTAATCACATGCTCATAAAGGACTCACATCTCAACTTTGAATAAGAATTTTACTCTATATTCAATAACCCTGCATCACTTGTGCTAATGAATTATCATTGTTACAGATGAAAAGGGTTCAAAAGAAGAAACTCAAGTTGGTAAGTCAGTCCTTTCTTTGGATAAAGAGATTAGTAATCTGCCAAATTAAAATGCAAAGTTTTGATACAATCATTTCTTCACATTTCAATGGGCAGATGTAGTAAAACATTATTTTTATAATATAAAGACAAATTTTTGCACTGATAAAATTTTTAAAATGATTTTATTATTGGATTTTGGCAAGAAACTGAAGCGCAGAAACAAAATTTTGTATAGGGAGTTCCAATTACAAAATGTGTCATCTCCAAAGATTTTCAGGATTTCAATCTATAGATTTCCATAGATTACACTACAAAGAAACTTTGGAGATTACACACAGTGTACACAGGTATTTTTTATCAGAACACCCTGTAAGGAATATAATCATTTTTCCTGTGCCACAAGTTTTGCTTATTTTTTGTTTATATTTACATTAAACAGAAAATGGAGAAACTATTTGCACCAGTTGTGACGAACAAACATAAAGCTTTGCACTCAAATAACCTCTGGGATTGATACGTTTTATATTTGTTCGTCACAGTTGTTCTATTCTAATAAAAACATTTGTTTATTTGAATTCTCTTGGTGTTATTATTTGATTTATAAGAAAGAAAAATTTGCGCAATCATTTCTTTTAGCTTCGGAAGCTTCTCATTTTGTTTTTTTTTCATGAAAATTACATTCAACATTCACAGAAGGATTGCTACTGAGGTAGCCTGAATTGACTTTATCTAAATGCTATTAATATTTGGGAAGATTCAGATAAAGTTGAAACACCAACCTCAGTGATGATCCAATGAATCACACTTTCACCATAGGTCTTTCACATTCAAAAATTCATGGATTTTCCAAAATGTTCATTTTATTTCTGGACAATCATTACAATTTCATGTTTTTATTCATTGATGTTAAAAATGTAATGGGTGTCCAAAATAATTTTAGACCCAATTCATTGCTGCTAAAATTGTAATGGACGTCCAAAAATGTTTTCACAAGTATACCATTCTCAGCGATTGATACATAATATAATAGTACATTCAAGCAGAACACAATTATCCAGGTTTTCGTTTTCTTTCATTCTTGGAATCTCATAATATTTCACTAAAAACAACATCGCCGAAAAATCTCACATGGTTGCAGCAGTTTTTAAATGTTACTAAACTAGAATATAGAAGAGTATATATTGTAATCATTATTTAGATGATGCACACAACTGTATATGTGAGCTTCTTTGAGAGTTTTTATCCTTCACGTTGAGATTAACAGGTCTTAAATGTTCACTTGTGTTTACACTTTGTTTTCAACTGCGGTGAACTGCACAAAGCAGCAATACGGATCATTTCATCATCTTTTTTAGTAATTAGACAAGATAAACAAAGATTTGAGAGTAGAAATAGCATTATTTTTCTCTAGTAATTATTATTTTTCACTTGTAATTGAAGTATTATAATATGAATGATTTAGTTATTTGATAAATATCATCTCACAGACGCGTTAAAAGGAAAATTACTAAACCTTCCTTCAATTCGGCCATCTTGAAATTTTAAAAAGAGCATAGCACGCTAAATTACAGTGGTACTTGTGATAAACCCATACAAAATATACATTCTTTTACTATATGTACATGTTGTATTTGTTTCTCCAATTTTTTTTAGTGAAAGCTAAATTTTTCACTTGGAATGAAGAGTGTATTAGAGGAAATCCATCAAATTTTCATTGTTAGGAAAATCTAAAGAATGATAAATTTACGTTTGTAAATTGGATACTATTTTGAAAAAACAAAGAAATTTTGAGTTTATTAATTTCAAAGTGGAAATTCTGGACAAAACTAGAACGTTAAGTTTAGAATAAAGTTAGGACATAAAGATTCCTTATCTTGAAATTTTGTTGGATTCCTTCATTTTTACATTTGCAAGGTAAGAATCATGTTTCTATCTTTCATGTTTGCCTTTATCTTTAATCTATTTTGAGTATATCAGTTGGGATTTAGAAATGATTATAATCAAATTGGTTCTATATTTTATGCTCTAAAATTTCTTATTCTTTGACAAATTACCGATTTTGATTTTCAATATAGTGAATTTTTGAATTGCTCAAAATAGTATTTTTAAAAATTGATGAATTTGGAATGTGGGATTTACTACACCATTAACTAAAATTTCTCTAAAAAAGTTTAAGAATTTTTTGAAAAATTAGTAATTCTGGTAATAATGTACAATTCACTATTGTTTTTCCCACAATTTTGAAATAATAACATTTCAGAATGCTTAGCTGTTTTTATTTCTGTAGATGTACCAAATTGACTAATTTCTTGAAGTTGTTCGGCAACAGTATCTCAAAAAAATTGAATGAATTTGAGAAAATCCTCTCGGATGTCCCCTAGAATTTTGGATTTTATAGGGGGCATCAGAGAGGTTTTGTTCAAATTTGATAAGATTACCGAGATATCGCCGCCTGAAATTTCAATAAATTTGTCAATTTGGTACATCCATAGAAATAATTACAGTTAAGAGATGAAATTAAATTCAAAAATCCACTGACAGATTAGCATTATTGCCAACAAGATAATAAGGAAGTAAAAGTATGGCCACTGAAGATTGGAATATTTTATCTAAAAGTAGCTTTAAAGTTATATTCCAACCACAACTGATGGAATAATTTTTGCAAACTAATCTAAAAAATTTTGAGAATAATCACAATTGTGATAAATGTAAAAAATTAGGTTTTGAATTTTTAATCTATTTTCAGACAAACATTACAATTTCAAGATTTATATTCAATGTTGTTGAAACTATAATGCATGTATAAAGAATTATTAGACTAGCAATGCTGAATGAATGTCCTAATTTTATATATTGACCACAAAGCTTTTCTATTGCAATCAAAGGATTTTTAATCTAACAGTTTGCAAGTCATTTCTACTTTTGAAGAAAACAACCATTTTATAAACTGTCTAGATTACTAGAACATTAAACTACAGTGCCCTCTGTAGGTCTGCAAGACATTGAAAAATATGCACACAAATATTTTCACACTACTCCATCCCAACAAAATTAGCTGAGCAGAAAATTCATTAAAATCAATCTCTAGATATGATGTTGGATTCTTCTGATGAAATTAATTAGACTTTTCAATTCAGCAAATTTCTTTGTGATCTAGTGTTAATAGAATGACTTTGGCCATTTGTGCAAACTCCAAAGACTCTCAAGAGTGTAAAATATGGAAAGCCATTGAATATACTCCTGAAAGTCTTTGGAGATTACACATTTTATGGGCTTTGTGCATTAATATATTTTGGACTTCCAAACTGCCCTCTGCATTTTCTAAGTTAATTCCTAAATATTACTGTCAGAACTTAGCAATGATATCAGCATGTTGTTGTAGATCTTTTTCACAAGACTTTTTATAATGCATAGTGACAAAAATGTGTGCACTTTTGGAAAATCTGATCAATATGCTTCTTTTTCCAGGATATAGAGCTGCACTGAATTTAAGGTCTATTTTTATAATTATAATCACTTCTTGTTCTTTAACTTTTATTTGCAAACAATCATATTTCTGTTTTAGGACTATTAGTGGAAAATTGAGAGAAATGTTCTTAAAATTTTGGATGAGAATTCATTAAAAATCACTGTATAAGAGATTCTTCTCCATGAGGCTGTATTGAGATATTGATCCAAATTTTTGAGTTATTTGAAAAGTCCATTGGGACGTCTCATTCATATTCTTTATCACCAAATTGGAATGGAAAAGTTCTTGACATATTTCACTTTTGATGCAATTTTAGATTTTTTTACAAATATTTATGAAGAATGACAAAAGGGTTTCTTCTTTTTTCATTGATGGTTTATAAATCCTAAACTGGTTAAGCAATTTAATTTTTAAATGTAGACATATTGTGTTTTTGAGATATATATTCATTATTATTTATATATAAGAAGTGCGTGTATATTTTGTAGTTTTGTAGTTTTATTGATCCTTGAGATTATGAAGCAACATTGGGAGCCAACATTTTGGATAGTTCATCATCCTGGAGACATCCTCTGAGGAACTCTTCTTCCGTCAGGTGTCCATCTCCATTCTCATCCATTCTTTGGAAAATGTTCTTGGCGCGTTCTTCGGCGGAGTCGGTGGGTTTCGTGGCGCCGGCACCCAGCATGTCGTAAATGGCCTGCACGATCTTTGTCATCTCGTCTTGATCGATAACGCCGTTGCCGTCGACGTCGTACATTCTGAAAGGCAAAAAGAGAAAAAGAACAGATAAGCAAAGCTTTCACTAAGTTGAGATATCATTATTCGGCCATTTTCAACAAAATAAATAATTCTTTATTTTCAAATTCCCTGATGTATGTTTGATGCTTGACAATAGGCCTAGAATTAGTCTGGAATGAAGATTTCTTATATAAATGTGCATGTTACCATGTCAACTTCAAAATCCTATTAGAATTTTATCTACAAATTACATTGTTAAGAACTTTAATTCCCTTGATAATTGGAATTAATTATATTGGAAACTAATTATTGAAGCTGTTGAATAATTGATTTTGAGATTTCTCAATGGAAACTCTTTATTTTGTATTTAAAAAGTTATAAGAAGCATAAGTAACCAAAGAGTAAAGATTTTTAATGGACACACCTTATTTTGTATCTATAATACTTCACATAGAGACTGGAATTAAATCAAGTAGTTGAATTAAAAGTAATGAGAATTGATTTTAATGATTTTAGTATACTGAAACTGAGAGACTTTACAAAAATTCATTCTAATTCTTTTTTCTTTCTCAAAGAGATATTTTTGTTAATTTTATAAAAAAAACTCACATATTCAGACTAGAACTTTTGAAGTAAAGGAAAAAATCTCTTTGTAGTAAAAGTACGTTTGAGTCCTTGCATTTACTACCTCTGACCTAAAATTTGACAAAAATTTATGTTTAAGGCCATAAGTTGGCTGATTCAGAGGTTGTGGAATTTGCGAGAGTGCCAATCTCTTCTTTGACAAAGTAAGCAATTTTGAGAGAAGAAGAAGAAGATTGAGAACTTATTTTGCTCATTTATTCCTCTTCTTCATTTTGAGCTTGCCTTGCTTTATGAAGCCATTCTTTCATGGTAAGCTTTAAAAAATCCACCAAGAACGTCCCATTTTATGTCGTTTTAATGCATTTTGTTCAAAAGGACAGTCTTTACAAAATCTGTCTCTATTTCCTGAAAGTGGAACATGACTGAATTGAATTTGAGTCGTGAGGGACACAGTTCTTATTTGATACAGTCAATGAAACATAGGACTTTAAACAATATCTGATTTAATTATTAAAGCTATGACAATCATAATGATAAACCTAAATGAGACAGTCCAATAGAATTTTGTCTTAGTAAATCAGACATTTTTGGTAGTTTTAGCTCCATTCATTTCGTATTTCTTAGTATTAAACCTAAAATTGTCTTTATTTCACAAATTTTCTTCTCATTTTCTTGAAAATTCAAATAAGAATTTAGATATTTGACTAATTTTTGAATTTCAATGGATTATTGACTGAAAAACTTAGCCATTATGTTTGGTTGTCTTTGTGTATTACTTCTCTTGGGATTGAAACGTAAGATTAGTGCAGAGGGCCACTGAAGTGTGGTAGACAAGATTTCTTCAATTTGATTTTGAAAACACGCTTGCAAAAAAGAGAAAGTCAAGAGAAAATATAAATCTGAAAACTCTCAAAAGACTTTCAGTAGAGTATGAATATAGAAATTGATTGATTACACTCCTGAAAGTCCTTGGAGATTGTACAAAACTACAAATGATAAGCAAAAACAAAGAAAATGGACAAATCTTAATTAAATGAACTGTAATATTTGCTAAATTAAAATAATTTTGTCACCTTTCCACTCAAAAATTTGAAGTTTCAAACCCTGCTTTTCTTTTACAACAGCAGAGTATGTAGAAAATTGCACAAAGTTCATAAAGTACATTATGGCATAATGACAGATACAATTGTCAATTCCTGGACCTAACTGAAAAAAATCGGTGCTGATGACAAATTCCAATGTCATTTGCCATTGTTTCACCGAGCACTCCTTCAACTGCATCAAAAAACCAAAACATATTTTATATTTAGCAACTGTCTAATCAGTGTATGGCTAAAGTGATGCTTAAGAAAGGCCGAATAATGTAAATAAATAAATAGACAAGTATTGGACATCACAAAGCACAGCAATCTTTTACACAGATTGAATACAAAGTGTTATCACATATTGGCCACAGAAAATCATTCTCAGACATCTTCACAGGGAAAGAAAATTATAATGTGGATAGGAAGGTATTTTCTTATGCTATAGCATTTGCTAAAATATACAGCAAAGTTCATCTTGTCGTGGCAAAATCTTTGTAGCGTTTTTGAGGAATGCTAAAAAAAGATTATCTGCACATTTTCAGGGTGTCATTTTCTCATCCCCATTTGCCCGACCGTGAGCTTCTCAGAAAGATATTAATTCATTTATTTATAAAGTTTTATAAAGAAAATTAATTTACTTCACAGGCTTTTTTTTTGACAAAATTTTTCCAAAAACTGAGGAAAATTTTTCGCAAAACTCAGAAATACGAAATTTTTAGGCGTTTAAAACTTGACTTTTTGACTCAAAATTGGAAAAACGGAGTTTTTTGCAAAATTTTCCTAAAAGATGCAAAGTTTTTAAAAAAACTGAGCAAATTTGATCAAAAACTGAGGAAAAAATTCAAAAACTGAGAATTTTTATTCCAAAACTGAGAATTTTTTCCAAAACTGAGCTCCAAAATTGCAAAAACTGCGATTTACGAAATTTCTAGGCATTTAATTTAGTCTAGAAACGTGTCAAAAAAGCCTGCTTCATACAAAGAGATTTTCTTACATTGGAATTTGGTTTGTAAGAACCCCACTTTTTATGAAGAAAACATTATTTCCTTTGAAGTAATTTTTTCAAAAAATCTTACTGGGGTAAAGGGATATGAGAACTTAACATCCTAAAATTTGAGGAAAATCTGTTTCTAGAATCTCATGAAAACGCTACACAGATTTTGTCACGACTTTGCTGTATCTGATTTTGTTTCCTAATCTTTGCATTTCCTTCTAAAGATAATAAGGAAATTTAATTAGAAATTAAATGGAATATTATTTCAAGGTCAATGTCTAGAAAAATGATAGCATGTTTTCATTAGAAAAGTAATGTCTGAAATTCAAACCAAAAAGTAAAGTGGTATTGGTAACCTTAACTTTTGTTAACATTCTGGAAATGA
This sequence comes from Longipedia americana, assembly GCA_028571025.1. Lineage (NCBI taxonomy): Eukaryota > Metazoa > Arthropoda > Copepoda > Polyarthra > Longipediidae > Longipedia > Longipedia americana. Next base: position 10,428 of record JAOWAT010088894.1, read on the forward strand.
TAAATAACTGATTAAAAGAACCTAATCTGATCCGTTTTGTTGTGAACATTTGGAAAATGTTCATAACATGTTATAAATTCAATATGAAAAGTTAGGTGAATGAAAGTGTTGCTAAATACGATTGTACATATCTATGATATGCATTTGATTGAAATTATTAAGAAAGGTTTTTAGTTTTTTGACAGTTGTACGGGTATCTCTCATGACCAAATAGACCATTTTAAGGGACTTCTGAACGACTTTTGGTCCAGAGCACTATGGGCTTTTTAGGACTATGTTTCTGGTACCTATTAATGTATCTTGTTACCAAAAGCTTAAATACGGCCTATAAGTCCTTGG
>JAOWAT010089004.1:0-10766 GCA_028571025.1 Longipedia americana
CATGGAAAATTATATACTTTTCAGAAATTAAAAGTTTTTTGGCTTTAATTCCAATTTAAATCACAGAAATCATCAGAAAAGTTACATAAGAGGTGTTAGTTTGCGAGAAAAAAGTTTGCCCAAATGGTGTTTTCTTTCACATGATTACGAGATTTCGCAAGTTGAATCGCAAAAAGATGAGGACTAACTAAATTTGAAATCAAAGGTATTGTTTTAATAGCGAAATTGGATCTAAAAAGTGATATATTAAAATTTCTTTTATATTAATTTTTTCCCAACAAATAAAATCCACGATAAGTTTTTATATAATAAATCGCAAGTTTTATCGCATCAAAATCACTATTCCGAAATATTGTCGCCACATACGAAATCATTGGAAAAGATGTAGTCTTCTCAGGTTTAAATAAGTAACAAATAAGTAGACGCAGATGCATAAACAGTATCGCAATGTTTCAATCATCTACATAACCCAAACTCAACTCCTGATACAAGAAAAAAAGCTGATAAATATCTGTTCGATATGTAAAGCAACTTTATTTAATTAATGGGAGTCCTTTTACAAATCTATGAAAACAATCAAAATTCTCCTCAAGTATTACTTTCATTACTAAGAACATGAATCTTGCCTTTCAATCTTTACTATACTTTGGCAATGTTGTAAAGAGACAATGGAGTGTCAAACGCCGAGGTCAGCTTCACTCTCAATTTGATAACTGCAAAAAGGTCATCAAGGAAAAACTTCTAACTTATTTAATTGGAGGATTCAAAAACCAAAATCCATACACTCACAGTCTATTCAGTATAGTGGCATTTATCTGTGAATATGAATACCCTCATAACTACACCCAATTCACTGTTTTTATTGATAAATGTTCTGACAATCTAGATTTAACTAAAAACTCAGTGGTTTACTTCAAATAAATTAAAGAAGTACTTTTTTTTGAACGAAGGTTTTTCTCAAAATAACTGACAGAAAAGGAAGTGCTGGAGCTTAAAAATTTAATAAATAGTTGAGGCCTCTGCTTAAGAGGATGGCAATATTTGGTGAAAAGCTAAGAGATGCTATATGCCAAGTTGGGCAAATTCCGGACGCAAACGCTGTTAAATTGAGTAAGTATATGGACCAGATTCTCATATCGATTTTAATTCTCGCGCCAACAAGCATCTTCGATGAGTATACCTATGTTTATCTAGTGATATCGTGAATTGTGTGAGGTATTGCTCTATCAAACTTCAAACTCTCATAAAAACACATACGAACGGAAGTACCCAGATTTAACACAAAACACTTCTCGAAAAAAGTAAGTTTCGATTTTAATATTACTAGATATAAAGAGTATTATCTATAGTCTTGGTCTGCTTCAACAAGTAAATGCCTTCATGCTTACTCCTATAATAAATGAGTACTATCAAATCCTCACTTATATTGTTGGAAATTTTTAGCAATTCAATAAAAGTTCTGTCCTTCGCTATTCTTTGCTAGGTCTCCGGAAATATATTCGGTAGTTTGATTACTACGCGTAGGACCAAGTTCTCATGTCTTCAATTGGAAATAAACCAAAATGTGACAAGTACTTAGATATGAGAAAAATATGTAAGGAGGCATATTATAATAACCTACCCAACGAAAAAGTTGAAGGATTAATGAATATTCTGATTACAAGAGTTATAGGAGTTAGGTATAAAGATGAGCATGAAAACGCATATGATTTCGATGAAAATTTGAATATTGACAAAGACAGAAACACCCAAAAAGATATGACAACGGAGTTTTGTTCTTTAGTTTTGATGGAAGTAATTTTGGAACGATTTTTCAATTTTGCTTTTGCCAACATTAAAAAATTGGTAAACTACTGCATTCAGAGCAACTGGTCGAATCTATCAGACCAAATTCTTCTCAACCTTTTTGCAGTACTAGCTCAGCTTCCAAGATCAATAAAAAGTAATAGGATACAGTAACTCTACGAAATTCCAATAGTGGATGTCATTAAAGTGATTCATAACAACCCGAAGCTGAAGCCTAGATTTCCAGCCCTAGCTTCTGGATGGATAGATGTTTTTAACAATGAGCAAATAAACCAATTGATCGGAGTTCTTCTAAAGTAGATCGAGAAATAAAACAATATATAGCATCTTATGCACTCCTGTCAAGCTTTGAACAAAATTGTAAATGAAAAAGGAAAGGTCGTTGATATCCCCTCTTTGATTCAGAACATCTTCCCTGTAGCTGTTGGATTGTTTGCCAAAAACGATAACCCTGACATTCTCTGGCCTATGGTGAACTTGATATCCAATCTCATCACAAAAACATAATTTAACGTGGACATCATTTTATAATCAATGCAAAATCAGTCTTTTAATACTCTGCTCATGAGTGACTCTTCCTTACTAATATAGGCTCTATGTTAGATGTTTAAGAACTTTCTATGCATCATTCCTCGAAATAAACCTGCTCGATGCATTTTTTTGATGGTCAGTCAATTCCTTAATAAACACTTGGAATAAACTTTTGAGTCCCACTTTGAAAAGGTTCTTAATTTGTGGTATATTGCGATCAGATAGTATTCTTTCATTCATGAATGTAACGCCCATTATTCCTAGCTTTTCAACGTATTTTTATCAGTAAACTAGATCCATTATAAAAAAGCTCTAAGGATGAAATCTCCGACTACTATATACATACTGTAAGAATACATGCTACTTGAATTGATTGAAGGGCAACTGGCCGACTATATGAATGTTATAGAAAAGTTCTATTTTTCTTTAGAGAATCTTGAAAAGGAGTAAGCCGATTCCTTGAAAATTGCTACCCTTTCATTTTACATCACCTTAATCACCAAATACGGACTTTCAAAAGTCAATACTGATACCATGCTCAAGGCTATTCTGAATAATTTTATGAACTTCGATGACCTTAACATAAAAGGGAAATCAGCATTCAGGAATAGTCTTTTGGCCATTATTAACCGCTATATCATTTTGCATAAAAACGAATTTTTTACTTTCTTGAAAGGAAACGGAATAAGCAATCAAGCGTTCTACTAAGCCTACTTTAAGAGTATGGACTATTTAACATCTAGAACTGCGATGTAATACCTATGATTAAATCTAGGAAAATAAACGCGATTGCTCTAATTTCTTTGATAAATTTCTTTGATCAGCAAACAATGGCATCCTGCTTTCAGTACGTCATTAAATTCACTATACCCGAAGTTGAAACTTACGCCTCAACCCTGCAAAATAATGGAATGAATAATTTTGTCGGAAAGATCGAGAATAGTCCCACTTTACGCTTTGCTTCCAACACCCTAAGTGCTAGGAAAGAAGAGATAAGAAAGAAGTCGGGCTTTGACGATATTAATCTTCCTCGATATTTTAATGCCGAAATGAATGTAGAAAAGTATTAATTTAGGGATTATCTAGCAAGATGGGAGTTTCTTTGGTTCAGATCATACAGTCTATTGAAAATTAGTAATGGAGACTTCGCACTTCTAAATTTTTTTGATTTATTTAACTAAGTTTGGCACTGAAGTTTACAAGTGTTAGCTAATTTACATTTAAATTTAATTAATACAGCTAGTCCAAACATTACGGTAATAATTGCTAATTTTTACTAATCAGGGTTTTTAAATTTGTCTATACAATTTAATTTATTATGGAAATATTCAAAACTATGGAGCCGCCAAACCAGATCTTATCTCTGCCGCCTTTCAAACAGAGGTAATAAAGTTTCGCACTTGCCTACAGACCAAAACGATTGATCAATTCACTCCCTAATCCAAATTTGAACCAAAGCAACCGCTTCAAAATGAAAATTTATTCTTTTACCTATCGACGCAAAAATCTCAAAACTGAGCCCAAAATTGAAGTCATGGATGAAGAGTGCGACGTGGAGAGTTAAGATATCGAAAATTTCTTGAATTAGGAGGAGAAGTCGTCTGTTGAACCAAGAACTCCCATCAAACATGTAAAGGAGGAAAAAATGAATTCCACTGCAACAAAAAAGAGATAATTTTTTGAAGATAAATGTGGGATCAGTCAATAGAGTGAGAATGAGAAAAGCGACAGCTAGCAAATTTAAGAAGATGGAATCTAAGAGTAGGCGGTGTAAAAACTATCACTGACAAAAAAGATAATAAAAAAAGCACTTAAGTTGCCTGAGAAGGACAGGTTCGGGAGGAAGTTTTATTATCACTTGAAACAAAGAATCGAGCAAAGTTATTGATTGAATGATCCTGCTCGGAGTGAATCGATGTTGCTTTCTATTTAGTAATTAATATCCATCTTACACAATTTGTGAGTAATTTGCGAATATTTGTTCGATTTATGCTTAGCATTTGATTCAGTTATCTAAGATAAATGCTTATAACGTTTGAACAATGACACTTAAAGCAACTATTGAAATTGCAATAAACTTTGACAGAATGGTAGTGAAACGCTTGATGCGCCAAGGCTACATCCGGTACCACCTAGGATTATACTACATAGATCCGAAGACCAACAACAAAGTAAGATAAATTCTAATGCACAGATAATTTGTCATCCGTACAATATAATTCGAAGCGAAACTAAACATAAGCAAACATAGCTAAAATAGCTCCATCCAACTTAACAATCTCTTCCAGAATCGGATATAGATGGTGATAGCTAATTTTACCACTCCCCAGTCATATTCACTCGTTATCAGGAAGCAGAGTATCCAATTTACGAAACCACGTGCTTTAAGGTTTATATCGATACTGAAATCCTCGAAACCATTGAACTAAAATGCGAAGCTTCTCTATTTTTTGGCTAATAATTAGACTCAGTACGTTTCAAGGTGATTCTTAGAAATTCTTAAATGTTGGTACTTTCTAGGCTATTGTGAGAAAAGTATACAGCGTAGGATGCTTTCTACCCGTTATCTTCGATTAATTCGGAGGTTTCCAGGTGGATACCACATATCATGCTACTGTGCTAGAGTATAAGTATCAGAAACTTGAAGACTAGGCGGACATAAGTAAGTAATTTGAGCCCAAATGCTATGACTTTTCGTCATACATGTAATCAATCACCAAAGGATGTACTATCGGTTATATTTAGTTGACCCTCTCCAGACTAGAGATTTTTACAATTTCTACAGGAACTCCATCGAGCAGGAGTATTCCAATATTCAGGAAAGGCACAAAACTTTCATTAGATTTATCTAAAAAGATGCTAAGAAATCCCAATCTAAGCACAAAAAGACATCAGAGAACAGTCAAAACTACGGAGAATTATCATCACCCATCTTAAACAAGTATCTAAGTGCGCGTTAAAGTTCTCCTCTAAAAACAATGAATCAAACTCCAACACTCAATAGATCAGTACAATCCTTTCATAAAACTAAAAATGTTAGCTAAATAAGCGATCTTCTGTAGGCAATTCCTGCAAATACGTAGGTAATTCAATTGATCGATTCTTTGTCTTCTCATAAGCATTTTCCCATTGTCTCTGAAATTAGAAATAAAACAGCGTAAACAATGTTGCAAGACTTTACGATGATCAAGGCTTACATGTACCAAAAGTGGAATTAATACATTCATTTTGTTCAGAAAAATAGTTCGAAAATAGCTGTTTTTCTCCGTAAACCCTATTAATAAACAGTTCGAGAACGGTTTAGAAATAACATTTTCAGTCACAGAGTGAAGAACCATGACTGGACCTTCTCAAAATATTAAGATAGTGGTAAGTCTCACCAGTAGTGTGCTTTGAAATAGAAAATGAAAGCGTAAAGCAACAAGTAGATGTGGAGATAGAGCTTTCCCATTGAAAATACAAGGTTCTTCGGAAAAGACGAAACAAACATGAAATTTTTTGAATAAATCTATTCCCAGCCAGTAGTATAGAGTATAGACTTAAAAAACATGAAGTTTCTCTCAAATGTTCGAGTATCAAGTGAAAAAATAATCATCAGTAGCAACTTAGAAAAAAGTGGACTGGAGTAAGAAATTGAGTCCAAGGAAGAAGATATTAATCTCTGTAAGAAAAAATCTTTGAAACACTTAATAATTTTGGTGCATGGATTTCAAGCATCAAGAACCGATTTTCTCTTGCTGAAAACATGTCTTTAAGTTTATTATGATGTTTAGGTTATGCTCAGTTTCTGCAACTAAGGTCATACCGAGGAAAACATATAAATTCTCGGAAAAAGATTAGCTGTGTAGGTTGCTAACTACCTGTCGAATATGGATCAAGACTTCAAGATAAGCTTTATTGGCCACTCCATGGGTGGACTCATAATCAGAAGTGCACTAGGATACCTGCAGAATCTATAGAGTCGACTCTACACCTATATATCGATATGCACCCCTCATTTAGGTTTTCTATACGAACCTTCAAAACTCGTTCAGGCTGGTCTATGGTTCCTCAACGCATGGAAGAAAAGCTAATCAATTCAGCAACTGTGCATGAATGATAATCCTTTGTATCCCGAAGAAAGTTTTCTCTATAAGCTGTCCTAAAAAGCAACACTTAACCATTTTAAACACGTGTGTTTCATAACATCGTCTCAGGATCAATACGTTCCTTACTAATCAGCTAGGTTAGAAAAAAATTAAAAACTTCTGTCTGAACTGAACTAAAAATCGTAGATCTTTGATAATTTAGGTCAAAACTAATAAAACAAATGATTGACAATATTTTTAATGGTCTTGAGGCTATGGAAGTATCTAGAATTGACGTTGTTTTTAACATTCCTGACCAGTACGTTTAAAATAATATAGAACTTTCGACTCTTTCATTGGAAGGACTGGACATGTAATTTTTTTATATGACATTCAATTTCTAAAAGAGTTTGTCGTGTGTTTCGGCAAATTTTTTTAGTGAAAAATCCTTACAATAAACTGATGTGTAATTTCAACTTGCTATTCTGTATCAGACATTTTTTGAAGACAAATCAGAAAGAAAAGAATTATTATCAAAGTTTTTCTCGGGGATAGAAGTTTTTCAAGTCATGTCAAATATATCAATACTATTATTGTTGTCTATTTAGCCTGAACTCTTCCATCCCTAAATATACTCCTACGTTGGCTTATTCCTTCGAATATTGTATTCCCCTTTTTGCTGGTTTATGTTTTTGTATTGAATGGATCCAACTTTAATTGGATTTCGGAAGTAGTTGTTTTAGGGATACTCGATTTTATCGGTTTTTATTTGATTTCTGATGGAGTCTAGGATTTTATCTCCGTACTTCTGAACGGGTATCCTTTTTTTCTTGCAGAGCTTTATGAAGTTTGTTAAAGCTAATTAATCGCCTAACTCTTTATTAGAAATGATGCCTATTTCTTGAAGGCAATCAGTGAGTTACTTTTCGTTTGTGGTTAGAGCTAGTTTCGAAATGTTGGGTGTGCACATATTATTTTTTTACAAATTCTACTGTTTTCCCTGGGGTTAATACGAAATGGCTGTTTTGAAGGGCATGGCGTGAGTTTATTTTGTTATATTTTTTAAAGGAAGATTCTGTTGTTTTGGGGATTCGAGTGATCTTTGTTTACTTTTGTTGTTGATGCAATTTAAAGAGTTATCTCGCCCTGAATGAATAATTTTCCATTTTATTAAAGAATTTCTCTGAATAGATTATTTCTTAGCGTTTTTATTGTTTCTTGGATTATTCAGGATCTGCTTTGGAGTAAAGCTTAGCTATAAACTCCTCAGTTTATTTTATGCTTCTAATTGTGTAAAAGCGTGAGGCTATGAGGTTTACTATGTTTTGACCAGAAGGTCTTCTAGGTTGAAATCGCGTTCATCATTACTTTAGGTCGTTTTTTTCCTGATCCCATCCAGTTAGCAGACCATTGAACTCGACGACTGTATTTTAGTCCTTTATTAATTCCCCATCAAAAATAGCTTCTATTTTTCCCGATGAATACTTCCGTGTGAATAAAAACTGCGGCTCACCTTCATTTTCTGTCTTTTTGTTTCGATGAGTTTTTTTTGATGGATCGATAGTCTTTTGGCTGGCTTAGTCTAAATTTTGACATCTTTAACTCGATAAATATGGTTAATTGTTTTGTTTCCTTAGAAAAAAACTCCAGCCTCCTTTTTTTCTTAGGAAAGTATTTCCTCAATAGTTGCGCGATGAGTTTTAATATGAGGGGAAAGAGGATTAAATTAGACTTTTGATTAAGGCTTATAGTTTTCCCGAAAAGAAGGGTTATTGCGTAAGATATTCTTCGATATTTACCGACGCCTCTGTCTTTGTTTAGCTTGGAGCAGCTAAAAGGGTGTCATTATAATTAATCACATCCGTTTTTTACGTAAAATACATCAAAAATTATCTGTGATTTTGACACCTATCCAAAAGCATAACGGGTAAAGGATAGAACAATACAAAATATTTACATGGATGAAAAAAGTTCAAAAAAGTAAGCACACTTCGACATGCTTTATGTTTTATTCCGATCGATATACAAATTGTTTTTTTGATTCGATTTGTTTTGCCCTTGGATCTTGGTCTTATTGGTTCGCTTTATTTTTTTGTTTGCCTTAATTTGATTTGGTTTGACTCAATTCTGGCTCAGCTGGGCTCGGCTGGGCTCAATTCGACTCCGTTTCAAATTTCCATCATTGTCCAGCCCATCTAAGCCTACACCCAATTTTCTGACCAACTTGCACATGAGTGGATGCACCTTCGTAGTTTTGTACCCCGTTTCAGTGCTCAAACTTTTTGCGCGCACCTGGGCGCGTCCGGGACGTGCCAGTTATTCTGAGAAACATTTAAATTGGAATTGATTTCAACTTTTGCTGTCTTTTTATTAGATTGAATTGACATTTTGGAGATGAGAGAGGAAAATTTATTGTGAATTATAACGAAACTGTTCTCAAACGTTTATTTGGTTCGATAAAGATCATGGTCGCTCTGTACAGATGCCGACTGGTGCGTCGTTTTAGAACTAACAGTATCTACTTTGACAGTAGCGGAAGTAGACGCAGGGTTGACCATTGGGTGAGCCGTTGAGGTCCCACGCTTCATGTTTTCTGATTACCATTTGGGTGCTCATTACAGCTAGTCCAGCTAACACTGCCAAAATTTTCATGAGATATTTAAATTAAACACACTACTAGGTCGTGAACGGGCGCCCAGGCGCGCGTTAGAGGATATGCGTCATAAATGGAGCGCTTAGAAAAGCGTACGTGTGAGCTTTAACTCTATTTATTGAAACCAATCTAATATGCTGAAAAAAAGCGTTTATATAGATTAGTTATAAAGATGGAGTAGCAATAAATAAATCATGATTACAATAACATTAAACATTAAGAATATTGTCATCAGTCTATTGAAAAATAAAAATGCTTCCGTCACTAGTTCGCCCCATTCAATAGCAAAATGTTCGATCTTCAGCGCCCAAAGTCTATGAACCACCCATATAATCCGACTTTCACGAAGAAGATTCAAAGAGAACTCCAGCATCATTTACTCACTCATCCAAGAAAATTAGGTACATCAATTTTAAAGATAGAACTGGTCAAAGTTTCAAGAGGAATCAACCTGGATAGGAAAATTCTTTCTCTAAACCCGTATAAACAGCAAAAGGACCTGTTTATATAACTGCCAAGCGGAACCAGCCTGACTTATCGAAAGAAATCAAAGCTATCGAGAGAAAAATAAGAATTTGTCAAAGGAAAATTTAAACTTAAAAGAAAAAGAGTCAACAATGTACCTCTACTATTCTATATAGTGGCAATGACTGGAGATAATTCTTCCTAATACAATTTCGATAAGGTTATCCAAAGGTAACTACAAATGCAAAAATTATCCAACCCAAATTTTGTGCCCATGAACAACCAGAATGACTTCGACTACCTCACTAACCCCGGAGGGAAACCGCAGGCTGCTTAATAGTAGCAGTTTCATTAATAAGTCAGGTAGACAGAAACAAAGGAATTTGATATAGGATAAGGCCTCGAAAAGCTCGAAAGACACTATGAAAATAATCTCAAAAGAAAGTTTGAGAGAAGATAAATGTTTCCACATCAGGCTTGCAAAAGAAAAACTCCTAAACTGTATATTACCCATAAAAACAACGCTCTGTCTAAAAAAGGCCATCCTTAAACTTAGGAGGAGCATCTTTTTAGAGTGATGACAAAATAGATAACTCCGCAATAGATTTATCCCACGATTCCAAACTTTGCAGTCGTTAAGGACAACCTTTCGAAGAATATTGTTGCCTACTTAGGAGATTACAAACCTTTCGTTTAGAAAACCAAATAAAACACCGGATAGCAGCAGGACAAAAATGATAAGATTTTGTAACCACATGATGGAGAGGAAGGATAAATAGAATAAAATCTGCTCATATAAAACGCGTGATGACCATATTATTTGGAAAAGCACATACTATTATAAAATATTGGTTCCCATTCTTTGTATTATTGCGAACAAATATTATTTTTTTTAAGATATGAAAAAGAGTAGAAGTGTGTTCAATTATTGACAGTGCTATAGTACATTTAATACTTTGTCTTACCGAAAAAGTAACCTACCTGATGGAAAGAGAAAAGCTAATTTCCTAAGGAGAGATCGAAATCTCAGTTGATGAGTAATTCCTAGAAGGTCAGAGTGATAAAGGTGTATATCATCTATAAAACAAGGAACCTTAGATTTTTGAGGATTTTTCGAATGATGATGATGAGTAAGTAGGTGAGTAGAACTAGAGTGCTTCAGAAGAAATGCTAAATGAAGTTGAATTTGTCAAAGGAGGGGGCTCTGAATAGGGATTCGTTCAAAGCAAGACTGACCATGAAAA
>JAOWAT010089115.1:0-10765 GCA_028571025.1 Longipedia americana
GAAGCCTTGAACCTTACAATTATGACAACCCAGAGTTCACATTCTTACTTCAAAGCGGAGGTTCACCGTTTTTGAAAACGTTCTAGAAATATTAAACCTTCTCAGTACGAAGACATGAATTCTTCAAAAGCACAGCAAAATTCTGGGGAAAGAGAGAGCGAAAATGAAAATTCATTCGTTCCAGAAAAAACTTTCAGGAAACAGCAATTGCAAACATATTCTGTGAGTTTGGGGCCGGTTGAACCTGATATTTGTAAAATTTGCAATAAGGGTTACTGTCAGTCTGAGGAAACTTGTGAGTTACTGAAAGGGAAATCGAGTTTACAAATAAAAAAGTTGTGTCAAACTGAAGGTAGATGTTTCAAATGTTATTGTAAAGGTCACAACATAGAGGTTTGCCCTAGAAAGTCCGAAAAATGCAAAGTAAAGGGGTGTAAATCAAATCATGGCACTTTACTTCACGGGGCACAAGCTTGGCATTATGAAAAAAGACCAAATGTTAGAAAAACAGTAAAACAATTAACTCTGCAAATGCTTGAACACAATGCTGAAAATTCAGAGCTTTTAAATCAATCTTGGATAGTAGAGGATGAAAGTGAGGAAGAAAATACTGAGTCTGATTGTGAAAAATTGCAAATTAATGTTTCAAACATGAAAGAAATCACAGAGAGAGTTTCACTGCCAATGATACCTGTAAAAATAGGAAAGATAGGAGAAAGTCAAATGAAAGAGTACTATTTTTTACTTGATAGTGGAGCAATGCAAACCTGTGTGTTAGAATTTGTCAAAGAGGAATTAGAATTGCAGGGAGAAAAGATACAAGTACAAATTGAAGGGGTTTGTAATAATATAACTACCAAAGACTGTACAGTAACCCAAATCAGTATTGAAACGCAAAAGGGAATTGAACAAATACCTATAAAGGTTATTCCAGACATCTTGGGTGACATCCAAATAACAGATTGGAACGTCGCTAAAAATGGCTGGGAACATTTGAGAAATATTACATTCCCTGAATACAAGAAAAATTGTAAAATAGCAGGTTTAATCGGATCAGATTTGTCATATTTAACAGAAGCTATGACACCCCCTATAATGATGGGAAAAAATGCCCCAGTGGCAAAAGAATGTCTGTTAGGGTGGGTGGCATACGGTCCAATTTTCAAATCGGGGGCGAAAAGTTTTCAAGGCCAAGAGGGTGCCAAACAACTAGCTGAAATTGTTGGTAGAACTGTGCAAAATTTGCAAATATTACCCTACAACTTCTTGAATATGGAAAAGATAACCGATGAAAAACTTGATACTTCCGATATTTCCAATTTATTTCAATGACAGGAGTTTGAGAGGATTCATCTACAGCAAATAAAAACAGGTACTCCTACTAAAGTAGATAATTATGATATCAATTTGCAAAGTGAATTAGTTCCAGTAAATGAAAATACCCATCATACTTGTTCAGAAAATAAAAGAGCATTAAATGATCACGGTACCTTTGATGGGTTCTCTCAAACTGACTTTATTATAATTTCTGAAAAAGAAGAAATTCCATTGGATAGAATAATTACTAAGAGTTGGGATTTGAATGAGTATGATCATATTGATAAAACTGCACAAAATTGTGATGAAAAGTTAGCCAAATCAATTTTAGAAAATATTTGTCCTGCTAAAGATGGGGGCTTTGAAGTGGGAATTCTATGGAAGGGTTTAAAAACTGAAATTCCTCTGTCTTATAATTATGCAAAAGTAAGATTGCTTTCTTTGTTAAAGAACAAGAAATTTCAAAAAGAGAAATACGAAGAAGTATTTTTTGATTGGGAGAGAAAAGGTTATATTAAAAGAATTTCGATTTCAGAGACAGATAAGAGCATAGGCTACTATATACCCCATTTTGGAGTAAGTAAGCCCGGCTCAAACAAGTTGCGCCCTGTCATGGACTGTAGAGCTAAACCTACCGGTAGTGACAAAAGTCTGAATGATTTTTTAGTAAATGGACCTAATTTAATAAATGACATTCCTAAAGTTTTAACACGATTTCGCGCATTTCCAGTGGCATTTTGCGTAGATATCTCAGAAATGTTTTTACAAGTACGATTGAAAGAGGAAGATAAAAAATTCCATAGATTTTTATGGATAAATGAATTAGATGAAATAATAGTCTTTGAGTTTCAAAGGCATGTTTTTGGTAATAGAGGTAGCCCTTGTTGTGCAATGTATACCGTAAGACATGCGGCAAATGATTTCAAAGAAAAATTTCCTAAAGCTGTAAATTCAATTGAAAAAAGCTCTATAATGGACGACATTGCCGATTCTTGCATGTCTACGGTAGAATGTCAGGAAATTTTAGACCAGTTGATTACAATCCATGACAGGGCAGGAATGAAACTACATAAAATTTCTTGTTCAGAAAAACAAGTTTGTGACAGTTTTGAAGATGAAAAGTTAGCAGAAACTATTGAATTTAGAAGCAAAAATGACGAAATTTTAGCAGGAAGTAAGACATTAGGGCTATATTGCTGGGCCAAGGGAGATAAATTGTTATATTCTGTTCCGGATATACCCCAAGGCAAATGGACCAAGAGAAAGATTATACAATTTTATGCCAAAGTTTATACTCCATTGGGTTTAATTTTGCCATTTATTATATCAGCTAGAATTATATTTCAAAAATCCTGGGTTTTAAAACTTGAATGGGACGAAAGTTTGCCCCTTGAGTTAGAAAATGAGTGGATTGAATGGTTAAAGGAAGTACCTCATTTGAAAGATATAGCCATAGATCGTTGCTTGATAGATAAAAATAGGGCATCAGAAATTGAAAAACATGAATTACATGTGTTCGCAGACGCGAGTGAAAGAGCTTACGGTACTTGTTTTTACCTTCTGACTTATTACAGGGGAGGCGAAATTACTTCAAAACTAATTAGAGCCAGGGGAAAAGTAAATCCAATAAAGTATGTTTCGATTCCTAGACTTGAATTAACAGCTGCTTGTTTAGCAATAGAGACCAAATTAGAGTTGGATTTACCCTACCAAATTTCAGAACAAGATACTATATATTGGACTGATTCAAAAGCAGTGTTATATTGGATTTCTTCAATGCAAGCTTATTTAAAACCTTTTGTGGGGAACAGATGTAGTTATATAAACGAAAATAGTAATTTAAAGCAATGGAAATATGTCCCATCAGAGAAGAACCCTGCAGATTTACTGAGCAGAGGTTGCAAGTTGAGTAAATTGCAGGAGTCTGAAATTTGGTGGGAAGGACCCCTGGATTTAATGACTTCAAAGAAATCTCAAATTACAGCCGAAAATATCAAAGAATGTAAGGATGAACCTAGTATCCTCAAAGAAATAAAAAATCCTTCCATTGTAAAAAAGATGTTTGAAGAAAAATACGAAAAAGCAAAAGTTCACTTACCAAAAGAAAAGTTCCCATTTTATTTTTATAATCATAAGCAAAAACAAGAAAAGAAAACTAATGGTAGAAACAAAGTTGTAGAGTTTTTCCAATTTCTAGAGAATTACGGTTCATTTCACAAAATGTTAAGAGTATTGGGCTTTATATATAGATTTATAAGAAATTGCAAACTAAGGAAGGTAAAAACAAGGAGCAGAGCTGTAAAGTTGCAAAATAAAGAAACAAACTTTCCAAAAATATTGAATTTAGAAATTATCCCGGAATTTGATCCTAAGGAACTCAAGCTTCCACGAACGAAAATAATTATTTATTCACAAAACAGATCTTTCAGAGATTTAAAACACATTTTACTGAACAAAAAACCCTTAGAACAAAATTCACCCTTTCAAAAATTGAAACCATGGATAGACACCGAGGGAGTTATTAGAATAAACACTAGATTACAGGAAATCAGAGGGTTAGATAATGATTTAAAACATCCCATTTTATTAGATAAAGAACAATTTGTAGTCCAAAAATTGGTTCTATCAATCCATAAATGGGAAATTGGACATAGGGGGGGAGCTGATTATTTAAGAGCAGAAGCAAGCAAAAAATACCATATCATTGGATTAACCACTTTGTCCAGAAGAATAATTGAAAATTGTAAAAAATGCAGGGAATTAGATGCAAAACCTCACCCTCAAAAGATGGGTTTATTACCAGATTTTAGAGTACCTACTCATGAAACATTTGACAATGAAAAATGTCATCCATTTATAGTCACGGGAGTGGACCACGGAGGCCCATTTTGGATACACATAAACGGAACAGAAAGGCCAGTTTATATATTAATTTTTGTGTGTAGTATGTTCAGATTAATTCATATAGAAATAGTACCAGGGACCAATTCCGATGATTTAAAAATAGGGTTTGATAATTTTTTAGCAAGAAAAATTAGACCACAAAAAATAAGATCAGACAATGGGACAGCATTTCACAAAGAAAAGAAAGACAACAATATACTGTTTTCTGAACATATCCAAAGTTTTTTGAAACGAAACTTTTATGACATAGAATGGGACTTTTCACCACCTAGGGCTTCTCATGTGGGAGGGTTCTGGGAGAGACAAGTGGGATTACTAAAAAGAGCTCTATGCAAAACTTTAACAAGGGCAAATTTGGATTTATTTCAATTTCAAAGTGCTTGTATTCAAGCAGAGGCATTTCTGAACAATAAACCCTTAACTAAAATAACATCAGATAGCAAAAATAGTATAGTGATTTGTCCAAATATGTTTTTGACAGGGCATCTAGCTACATACTTGTCCCCTTTAGATTACAGTAAACAACTTCCTGTTGCGAAAAAATGGATTTATTTACAAAAAGTGTTAGATGATACATGGAAAGCATTTATGAGATACCATATCCCAATGATTAGGAATTATACCAAATGGCTTAAGCAAATCCCTCCTTTACAAATTAATGATCTAGTTTTAGTAATAGATGAAGCCAAACCTAGAACTATATGGCAAACAGGCCGTATAAGCAAAATATTACCTAGCAGAGATGGTTTAGTCAGAACTGTAGAATGCCAAATGCCCAACGGTTCAACCTTTGTCAGGAATGTTGCAAACTTAATCCCTTTAATGAAAGCTAATGAAACTTTAAGTTCTTATGCCTTTTGAGACAAGTTTTGAAAGTTTTAATACACACCGTGCTCACGTCGGAAAAAATTAAAATTTTCAGGGGGTTCTGGTAACAAGGATAAGTGTATGTAACACACCGGATTCACACCGTTTCATACTACACTAAAGGGAGGCGGGGATAACAAATTTAAATTTGGATTTGTTACTTGGGGTTGGTCTCCGAAAAAGAGTAATCTTTGATAACGAGACTAAATTTTGAGAACGAGTCCTATTGGGATTTGAGTTTTTGTCAACACGCTAATTGAAAGGAAGTTAGCTGATTGAAACGAAGTCTATTGTCACGCGAGAAAAATGTTGCACGTAATTAAAAAGGGTAATACTGAAATTTTGCATGGGGGGTCGAGGCCACAGGGGGGAGGTATTCCAGCAGGTGCCGAGGAAGAGGTGATGGCAGTAGAAGAATTGAAAGATATGATCCGTGGGCACACTTATACGACTACCAAGATAGAAAATTCAAGCCAATCCAGTTGCCTGAACATCCGCAAAAATGCCTGCAAAAATTGCAAAATCGGTTAGATTCCTGGGGTCGTCAGTGTGAAGTTCCACAGAAAATGCTGAAATTAGTAACAATGGTGAATGATGAAAATGACACTAGCGGTTTGGAGAGTATTTTGACAAAAATTCGAAAATTCAAACAATTCAGTTTTGACACTGAACGAAGTGACCAAACCGTGGAAATCTATAGCTTTCCAGATGGCCAAACCTTCATTGTGGATACAGTGAAAGTCGGTCAGGTACCGTTGAATGAGTTCGGGCTGAACATTATTGAGATCAAAGACACGCTGTTAATACACGGTAGTTTTGACCCTTCAGAAACAAGCCAATTGCGACGGTATTTTGGAAACGTGGTTTTGTCTAATACCAGATACCTGTTAACAGCGATGAGAAGAAGGAATTTTCAATTCAAATACAATGAACCAGAAACTGCAAAGGGATTGTCAGGCCTAGGCCACGCTAGTGCCCTGTTACATAATCATAATTACAAAATTTTATCGCCGGTCCAATATAACCGTTATTACGGTACTAAGCACTTACCTACGAAGTATATCAATCGGCAAACGGGACTACCGTGGATACCTGGAATCCGGAGCAAAAAAGAATTCTACCGTGATGACAGACCACTAGACACGGATTTCCAGAAGTATATGTTACAGGACGGACTTATACCAATTGAATTGGTCAGTGAAAAATTTAAAAAGGATGTTCAAATTGAGAATGAGGAATTGGATGATGCCCTATATAGATGGGGCCTGAGAAATGTTTTCCCTGACCCCCTCTGGGACTCTAATTCGTTTGAAGGAAGGCCTGTTTCCATTAGAGAAGAAACGGAACTAGAAATACCGTCGATTAGGGTAAAACAGGAACCCATGGAAGAAGAGGCCATCATTTTCGATCAACAACCGACGACATGGGATTGGTCGTCAATAGAGATAAAAACGGATCCAGAGCTGGAAGTACCGTCAGATAGGGCAAAACAGGACCCCCTAGAAGAAGAAGCAGCCGTTTTCAATCAAGAATCGAGAGAATGTGATTGGTCTACTATTGATAACGATATGGTTTCACACCAAAACACAAATAATTTGGCAACTGAAACGCATCCTCCGGTTTGCTTCAAGAAATTGAAAGCCAAAAAGAAAAATAAAATAAGACAGATATTTTCAGACAGTTTCACACCAGCTTTTCCAAGCACTCCCATACCAAAAGAAAAGTCTTGGAGTGAAGTTTTAGATGATAAAATTTTGAACGCCAGCAGTGAAGATGACCAAGGCGTTAATCTCAGTATTGAACAAGCCAAGGAACTGTTGAAAATAATAAAAATTGCTGGATATGAACATAAAATACCAGGTCAATTTAGTGAAAATGAAAGGAATGATATTGAAACGCAAACAGATCCAATTCCGAAAGATATGAACAATGTTGAAACCCAAACGGTACGAATGACAGTTAGTGAAGCGGAGTGTCAAACGGAATCTACCGTCATTGTGGGTAAATCCGACACGCCCGGGGACTTAATGATACCGTCGCCGCCGATGGAAGTAGAACAGGAAACGGAATTGGAAAGCAAACCTTCAGAGGAAAGGAAATCTCGAAAAAGACAGCGTCAAAATTCAGGTGAAGGGTGTGAAGGTTTTAGAAAGGTAGCAAAATTTGATATAGTCAAAATGGTCATTGTAGTAAAATTTTTATTGCAAGGCACATCCATGGATTATAAAACTTCTGATCTCCATACTACCAAGGACCACCGTGTCATGGCTCGACGTGTGGGGCAATACAATGGAAATCGGACGGCGGGGTGGCCCGAAATCACGGTAGATGAAGTTATGGAGATCTTGGAAATTTACCAGCAGACCCGCATGTCAGATCATTGGTATTTACCTGTCAAATATGAAGTGATAAACTATTTTCCTGGCATTTCAGATGTGCTACAAAAATTATAATTTTTTCAATGTGAAAAAATGGGGGGGAGTGTTAACCCCATTTATATTTAGCGGACTTTTCATGAACGAACTAGAGGAAGTAAGACATTGAAATTGAAAGATAAAATTATTCGAAATATATTCCGCGAAAGTATTGCGTGTTCAGTGTTGAATAGAATCTGGGAAAATAAAGACGCATATAAAATTAATCTGAATTTTATTGAAGTCAAAATATAAAATATTTCCAAGTTTGATGCTCAAGTTCATGTCTATCTTATAGCTCCGGGGTCTGTGGTGTCGAGACATTGGCGTCATAAATCAAAGCACGAGTGAGGGAAGACAAGTAAACAACAAAAAATTAATTCTACCTGGAGCCATTGGAAAATAGTAACGAAAGGAGATTCGTTTAGGAGCTAATCAAGGCACCAAGGTGAGAATCAAGGTTATTAGAAAACAAGGTTTTAATTGGATTGATCGTTTGGGATTCAAAACAATTGAAAAAATTGAAATTTGATTATTTCCAGAACGATGTCAAATCCAAATCCAGAGGAAAGTCAATTCCAGCAGGAGGTAACGGAGCAATCGGAGACCTCTTCGCCCAAGGTAACAAGGAGACGTTATCAAACCAGAAACGGAGGAAATTCAAATCAAAAATCGTCGAAATCAGCAAAAAATAAGAACGAAATTAGAGACACAGAGCTGTTGAATCAAAGTCTTAAACACGACGATCTTTTGGCAACAAACAATGCATCTACAGAAACAGGAGCCGAACAACAGGAGGTTCCAGAGGATCTAGAACGGCTATTTACCACGATGCACTATCGAGATTACAAAGAATTCCGCATGAAAATGTTATCAGAGCACAACGCCCTCCTTCAAAAATTGGCGGGAGAAACAAGCACCAACACGCTACAGCAGTTGACGGAGGAGGCTCAAAAACTGAAGGACAAGTACATATCACTGCTAGCATTAGCAGTACAATACGAATACATAGAAGAGGAGGTCGCCAACGTGATGGAAGAAAATTTCAGTAACGCCCTGGATCAGGAATTGAGTGCAAAGTTGCAGGTAAAAGGTGATAATAAGGCGATAACTTTTGATCAGATAACTTCCAATCAAAATCCCCCTTTTGAATCCTTGTTAACAGATACACCCAAGGGAGAGTTAGGTCAAAAATTGCAAAAATTGGATGATCAAAGGGAGGAGTTACAACAGAAAATTGACAATTTAGTTGATCAGATGGACAATTTGGAAATTTCTAGAAAAGAAATGACTGAAGTCAGATTCAAAATCAAAATCTTAAGCTTTGAAAATTGCCAAAAAGCAAATTTACAACAAGCAAAAGAAATCAATGTAATGTCAGGGAATGAGCTTCTTGATTTAGAAAATATTCAAAACGAACATCAATTGCAATTAGATGAAGTGCAGGAAGCTTTTGCAAATTTCAAATCAAACACACAAAATCGGTCCTTTTCTAGTAGTAATACATCAAAAAGTTTTGATGAAAGAAGCCTTTGTAATGTCAGTTTTGTCAGACCCAAAACACATCCGATTTCAAGCAAAAAGTTGAAAATATTAGATCAAAATGACTCAGATTGTCCGGACAAAAATGATATGCCTCAACGGTACTATACCGACTTACCTGAACCTTGGAATGTTAAACCAACAATTCCATCTAACCCTAAAAAGATACAAAGACCCACTGAAGGGATAACTTTCACTAAGTTCACTGGTGACCCTGATAGATATATATTTTGGAGACAGAAATTTATTAATAATGTTCATAAAATTGGATACAATTTCAATGATAAAATGAACTGCCTGCAAGCAGCAGTGGAAGAAAAAGTGCTATCGGATCTATCTATCATGGTCATAGAATCTTATGAAGGTTATTGTGCAATAATAAAGGCCCTAGAGTCAAAATTTGGGGATGTCAAAACAATGGAGAGGAAGGCTTTCTTGGCCCTGGAAAATTTCAGGACAATTAGATTTCATAACTTACACGATTTAGAGAAATTGGTAGCAACTGTACGCAATTACACAAATATCTTGAAAAGTTTAAAGAAAGAACATGAGCTAGATACAGCATACATGTTACGTTTAATTGGCAGGAAAATGACTAGAGAATTGGCCAATTCATATATTGACTACTTGGACAAACATAATTTATCAAATAATGGAGAAAATATTTTAAGATACTTGGATTATGAGCTAAACTGTATGAAACGTTTGTCGAAAACTGTTTTCTAAAAAATGTCTGTTTTCGAAAATCACAAAATTCTTGTATTGAAATCAGGTTAAGCATTATTGTTATTGAACCTAAAACTGGTAAAGCCCTTGTACCTTGAATGTGTTTAACTGGTTTTGTATTCTGAATTCAAGTTTCATTAGAGTCAACCCAAGTTTAAGATCAAGTGTTGAAATAATTTAGTCTCAAGAACTTAGAAATAAATCTGAAGATAGTGTTAAATGCAATCCTTTGTCTAATTTCCTCATCTGGTCTAGAAGTCTTGAACCTTACAATTATTCCAACCTTGGGTTCCCTTTCTTACTTCAAAGCGGAGGTTCACCGTATTTGAAATTGGTGCCGTGACCAGGATAAAAATCGAACCGAAAATTGGGGACCAGATGAAAGGATTTGCAACCGAAAACTGACGACGACGTTTGAATTTCCCTCCCAAAAAGTCGCACACCATTGGCTCATCATCATCATCGAGAAGGACAGTCACTCAATTGCACTCACTCACTTACTTAGGTGGATAGACCGGACAAGTCGGCAGCAGTATGCAGTAGCAACGAAAAGAAGAAGAAAAATTGGTTTGCATCAAGACGCATTTTGATACATTGAGTGAAAAGAAGAAGACGCACCTTGATTTAATCGTGCAATAAATTGAAAAGTAAGTGAAATCAAATTGTGAAACAAATCTTTGGAAATGACGTTTGGAAGGGAACTTTATTGAACGCCCATTTTTGAAGGCCCGTTTGAACTTTTGATGAAGCCCGTTAATTGGCGGAGCCCGTTTGCCCTTGAGAAGGCCATTGTCAAGACCGTTATATGAGGTGTCCCAGCGGACTTTGGCAATTATGAGAAATTTTGAGATTTTGAAGGCCACCCTAGTAAATTGTGTTTTAATTTAATCTTTCATTAGCAAAAAGAATTATTCAATAATCTCTTTTCCTCTATGCGGAAATTGAGGTTCAATATAGCATTTTCAATGGATTTACTACATAACAGAAAATTTAAA